>APFE031392093.1:3372-78876 GCA_000404065.3 Pinus taeda
TTTTTAACTTACAATCCGACGATCACGATATGTAGTGATCCGACCGTTCATTCTCTCCTTGATATTACCGACACTTGATCTGTGGCTTAACACCCGATTGGTCCATGAATTCTATTTAAAGCGCATGGAGGGTCATTTGTAGGTTAACCGTTCACGAGAGAAGCTTATGTAAATTTTCATTCTTTTATTAATAAATTGCCTGAAGTGGCCATGTTGGCTCAAGTCGTGGACTATTTCCCTCTTTGAGGGTTTTAACCACGTCAAAAATACTGGTGTATTGATCTCTGATCTGTTTGTGAGCGGTGTCCTTTGGTGTTCTATCTGAGGAACTTACCCTGTAAATTCCTGCATAATCTCCTACTTAGGAAATGTCTCTTGCACCATTATCCCCTCTAAGTTTTGACACAATAATGGATTGGGCTTTAGGGTTTGCTTAAGTCACTTCTTACAAAATGAATTTTATGCTCTTTTTTGTTTGGCTTTTTGGTGCACTCATGAAAACAACATGGTTTAGTTATATTATTTTTCTTCCCATGTACAACGTGTCCTTAAAATATAAGTGCACTAGTTTGATATATTACCTGGATTATCCCATAAACTAGTTTTCAATGAAAATAGAAATGAAAATCTCTACAACTATTATTGTGTAGAAGGTTTATTTACAAATATTTTAGCATAAGTATTTTATTTTGCACTCATAAAAATATAGTAGAGTAGTACAAATGCTATGAACAAGTACATTGGTTCACCAAGTTGAACTTAGTATATTGTTTTCATTAAAAAAAATGTTAAAAAATATATTTAAGTTATAATTTTACATGTTGCTCAAACTTTCTTTAAGAATGTTGAGATGTAAGTTAAAATAATCCCTATGACAGATATTGGATAGGGCATTTTTCCTTTTTTATAGTAATGTTCCTCTTAGTATTTGTTCAGGGGAATTATATCAATGAATAAGTAAACTAACTTGACATAATATAATTGTTTAATGAAGATACATTTGTATATTATCGTTTGAAGCATGTTGTCTCCTTATAATGTTTAGCATCACATGTCCTCTTCATATCCTTCTTTGGATGCACAATCTACATCACCTAGTCAACCTATGTAATGGATAAGAAATTCCAACACATTTTAGATTGTGTTCATCAAGATGAGACAATTCATTGTTGCAAGCTAAAATACATGAAAATGTGCATAATTTCCACATTTTCTCTAATCCCTCAAGAAAAATTACACTCATAATTTGTATCCCAATGTAGACTAATGCTTGTGGTGTGTCAATTTCCAATCTTACAAAGTTCTTCTTTGTTGTTTGCGGTAACTTTAATTTTTATCAGTATATTGATTATCTAATTGAATTATCTTACATTTACAAGTGCATTGAAATGTTTGTGTTTTCAATTTCATAGGTTCCTGATTTGGGATCCCTCTAATTCTATTTTTTTATTCTTACTATCTATTTATATGTTATGTATCTCTTCTTTGATGAGACTTGTTGAAATACAATTCTTTTGAGAGGACAATTTTGCTATAATATATATGTGTGTGTGTGTGTGTGTGCCATTTAGAGCTAACAAAGGATATGTAATTGATAGGTTGGAAGTCTTTTGAGAGGACAAATTTTCTATAATATATCCTTATATATATATGCCATTTAGAGCTAACAAAAGATATGTATTTGATAGATTGAAAGAATATTGGCTAGATTTTCTCTTTGATGGACTTTATGTTACAGTTTTATCTTGACTTGTGCTTTGATTTCCTAATGCACTATATTGATCAATCATAAATTCAAATTCAAATAATTGTTGATTTGGATTTTCACTATTATCTTAAACATGAAAATATTAAAAAATTATAAAAATGAAAAATAAAAATACTGGGCATTCCTAGTTAATCCTTTAGATGTTAACACAATGAGCCTCATGATGAAAAATTAATACTACGGATGGATATGGAATAAAATTCATGATGGTTGTCATTATAAAATTTTCATAGCTTTCATCATACCTATGGAATAATTAATTCATACATGTAATGAATTGACTAGATTATCCCATCATTAAAATCATTCAATATAACATGAAAATAGAACTACAAACAAATAGAAATTAATAATGAAACAAGTAAATTACTTATGCACACAATTATTTCTTATTAAAAATATCAATCATTAAGAGTTTTGCATAAATGGGATTCAATGATTTAAATTTGTACCTGAAATTTATTTTTTTCTTGGATTTGAAGTTCACGATGTTTTACATATGTAATTCAATGATCCATAGACTTCTTTTTGTTCAAATTCATTGTGTACTCAATTTTTTTTTTTTTTAAGAATTAAATTTCCATATAATCATGTAACATTTTATAAGTAAAACCATGAATAAGGGATGGTAAGTGCTCTTGAATTTTGTAGCTATGGTTGATGTTCATAATGTACAATTTGTACTTGTAAAGATAAAATATAAATATAAATTTATGATAAAATATATATATATCTATATATATATATAGTTAGCATGTTCTTTATGCTTGTGATAAAAGTTTTTTTTTTTTTTTTTTTTGATTTGTCAAAAGAATATTTTTATAAGGCATGTTTTTCATGGCCTTTTCAAAAGCGGGAAATTGAAATTTTAAATTTGGATTTTAAACACCACAAGTTGTCAAGTTAGCCAGCATGTGATCGCGTTGGCTCTTCCCCAAGAGACACCCATTCAGACCCCTTCTAGAGCATATAAATAAATGATTCATCCTCCCTCCAAAGGCACTATTTGATCTCACAAACAAAAAAGATACATTTGTTCTGATCAAATAACATGATAAGAAGGTTGAGACAAGAAGAAAAAGATAACCGAGATAGTAGAAGAAATATTCTTCTCTCACGTGTGAAAATATTCTACTATAGTCTGAGATTTCATGAGGCACAAATCCAATATTTTATGAGCTATAGGTTCGATATTTTCTAAGGCTATAGTCCGAAATTTTCTGAGGTGCAATTTGAAATTTTATGTGATCAAAGTTTGAGTTTTTCTGTGGTATTAGTCTAATATTGATTAGTGGTACACTATGAAAGTTTTTATGTTATAGTCCGAGACACCTTCTGTAACATAGTCTGATTTCTTGGTGAAGGGAATTCTGATCTAGCAAGCAATCAAGCTCAAGTTTCTTGTAAGGATACATTTGATCAAGTCAACGTATCTTATGAATAGAAGTTTGTATAGTAGTATGAGTTTCTTGTGAACAAGTAGTTCGAGTTTTTGTGGAGTGGAGACTGTTATCAAGTCTGAGTTTCTTGTGAAATGAAGTTGTGATAAAACCCAAGTTTTCTGTGAGACCTTGATCAAATTACTCAAGGTGGAATTTTGTGGGCAAGAGAAAGAGGTTGGAGTTGACATATTTTTAATTGTCTTGTGTAAGCATCGTACTGGTTAGTATGACCATAGGTATTGACTTTGATGTATCTCTAGTTGAATTGGATATTTCTCTAAGAAGAAGGTTGTGGGGTTTTCCCCCCAACATTAGGGGAATTTTGAGGTCTTAAATGGGCCTCCTAAGAAAAATGTACAACCAAAATAAAATTTATAAGAAACAATAGGATTCAAGATGATGATGTCAACCATGGGGGATGATTCACCATTTTTTTGGGTAAAAAAGTAAAAAAGTAAAAAAGTAAAAAATAATAAAATAATAAAACTATTTTTTCAACTTATCTCCTTAAGGTTTTACTCAAATTTCAAGCGGGAGTATTTTTTGGATGCAAAATTTAATTCCTAATCCAAGGAATACCCATGTTGCATACTTTTGATGGACCTTGCTACACAAAAAATGAGAAATACATGAAAAAAAGTGATTGCAATCACATTTTTCATGTATTTCTCAGTTTTCGTGTAGTGTTGGCTTGTATGGGCCTGACCCAGGTTCAGAGGTGATTTAGCCAAGAAAATCCCGATACTACTGGCCCTTTCAGCAATAGTCTATGGAGTGCAGACTGAGGTCTCACGTGAAGTAGTATGGGAGGCTGCTAGAACCAGGTTTCCGCACTCTGGGGATGTTTGATGAGCTTCTGGAGGTCCGTAGTTTGACTGCGTGCACGTCGCTACTCGAACTTGCTATTCCTTCGCAACTGGTGATGCTGCTTCTGTGCAGCCCTACTCGAGGTGAAACCCATATAATACCCAATTTCCTTGCTTATTCAATCTGTTATTACTTGATTACTCAGCTTCCGTGTGTAAGACTAATGATTATTACCACATATTCAGTAATCATATCAGTGCACGTGATAAATAAAACAATATAGATGTAAAGAAGGAAATGCACAACCAGATACATAGAAATAGGAATCAACTTCTCTTTATTATTCTTCGTTCAATATTACAGACTCGACACTACCTTGTGCACTCAGCTGCAGGGGTTCGCACACTCAACTGTGGACTCTTCTAGGCCTTTGCGCACTCAGCTGCAGAGCCTCTTCCTACTATTATGACCCAATACACTTAGACTCCTACCCTATGCTCGAACCATTCATATTCTTCTTTACTTCTCTACTTCGCTATCTTTACAACTTAGAGCCTCGCTCTTATTTATACAATCCCATGGTCCGTGACCATGGGTAGGCCGACATGACTTTACATTACATTACAATACTTTAGGGTGGACAACCCTATGACTTAACCTATACTTCACTCTTCGCGCCCACAATTCGCAGAGCCTTACAAAACCTTTGACCAAAACTTGAGCTTTAAGCCCCAAAACATGCTGTGGGGGGATTCCATGCCTAATAGGCCCCCAACACAATCATTTTAACTCGTCCCGAGTCACTTTGCTGGTGCGGCGAACTTGGCGCGGAGCCCCTCCAACTGGCCCCGTACTGCTTGAAGGTCTGCGACGCACTGTTCTATGGTTTGCTGGACCTGCTACATGTGCTTTTCCGATGCTTCTTTGTGAGGATCAACTACCTTACTTAGCGCATAGAGTCCCTACATCTGTGTGAGCTTTCCCTCAATATTGACCGTAATGGTGAAGGCCTCATCCATCCATGGCTGGACACGTGCCTTGAGAAGTGCCTCTTTCTGTCTAGTGGCATCCACTTGCTCTTTCAGCGCCCTTGCTTATTGCATCTTTTCCAGCCGTTGGGTGAGGACGACTATCTGCGTAGTTATCCTTACATTATCATACTGCTCCTGTAGTTCGCGTGCCTTTGTTTCGAGGCACTGTATGTTGGGGTCCTCTTGCAAGGATGTGAGGACGTCAAAGGCTTGGTCCAACATATCAGCACAATCCTACACTGCTTGTCCAATTTCTTCCAATCTTGTTTGAATCGCGCTAATGCGTTGCTCTCTAACTTTCAGAGGAGTGGAAGGCTATGCCTTCAACCACAGCTCAAAAATCTGGAGGTTCAGCTCCAGATGTACTCGTATTTTTTCCGAACGCGTGCTTCAGACTCCACTTTCCAGACAGTGGATCTGCATCTTTGTTGGTAGGTCTGTAGTGATGGACAACTCTAGGACTCACCAACATGCTTCATCAACTATTTGCATGATTTTCTGGTTCTGTGACATAATTTCATCACGCTGCAATTTGAGCTATTCGATGTTGATCTTTTTCTCACTCATCACTTGAATCACGCAGCATTCCCTGGCGCGGAGCTCTGCTGTTATGCCATCCTGCATTTGGTACAATGTGTCTTGTGGGAGGGCATCCAAATTAAGGCCAATTCCCTTGATCCTGCTCATCGCAGCTTTGTCATCCTCGTTCTCTGCTATTAGTGCTCCTTCCGGTAGCACTATGGTGTTGACCATCTTTGCGCGTAGCAACTGCTCTGCTGCTGATGTACCTGCTATGCTATAGGTGACTATGATTCCTTCTTGTGGGGGCCACACCTGTAGTTCATATAGCTGCGCCCTTAGGGCTCCCAACAAAATCTGCTACTCCGACATGGCTTCCTGGAGCGCTTCCTTGGTGACCTCATGAACCATGTCACCGATGTCGTAGAGGCTGCCTTCTGTTAAAGTGATCGAGTCGATGGCCAATTTGGATGCCTTGACCTTTTTCCATGGACCCGATCTCTCTGTGATGCATGACCTTTTCAGCTGGGTGGAAGTCGTGCCCAGGTCTGCACCTTCTTCTGTGTCCTCTTCTTTTTGTCCTGTAGACAAGTCCTAACCCTCCTCATCCTGCATTGTGGTGGCCCCTATTACCTACACTGCTACTACTTCTTCAGCGGCCTTTGCCTACTCCGCGGCTGCCCTTACTGCCTTGTGGACAACCCTTACCTCCACAACTACTTTTTCATTGCGTCTTTTCTCGGCCAACTTCGTGACCCACAACTTGGCTTCATCCTTTTGATTTTGTGCTACCGTTCTATCCAGCTCCGCCAGATCCAGGGCGTGCCACTCAAGGAGCCATGATTTTAGCACTGAAAATATTGCATCATCAATGGCAATGAAGGGGAGCTTGGTCCATTGCTATGTTGGATCCTTAGGTGCCTTGATGTAAACATGTGCATGTCCGCCTTGAAATTTGCAAAGCCCCACAGACTGTTGTGTAATGTGGGGGACAGGTGCGACCATCTATTGATCCACATCCAGATGCTCGCCTCCATGAGCACGCATAAGATCTTTGTCTAACGAATCCACTTTGTGTCCTTGGTGGCCCAAAGCGTCGCGTACTTTGCGGCCTCTGGTAGGTCCTGCTCAATGCTAGGGAACTGACTGTCCTTAAGCAGTTCCCCTGTTACCAGTAAAATGGACAAGAGCAACCACACGTAGTGGAAGGTCTTTCCCCGCTCCTGGGATTCTTTACAGTTGGTCAAGAACTCCTCGTAGAGGAACTCGGCCTAGTTAAATTGGACCCCCTCTATGCATTATTCTGCCAGTGCAACTACCGGCGCTGGTACCTCATCTCCATGACATTTTCTCATTACCTTCCCGGCTAGGAGTTGGGTGGCTACACGCAACACTTTATCTTTGATGCTACTGATTGCATAACCCCTATTTTTCTTCTCCAGTTTGTATTTTTTCTTCATGGCCTCTGCGAGCACCAAATCTTCGCTCTTTCCTGCTATTGCTGCGGGGTCCTTTCCCTTACAGGGGAGTCAGGAAATCCTATGGATGAGATCCACCGTGATTGGAATATGCTCAAATAGCCATAAGTACCCATCATGCACCAGGAAAAGTAGTTGCCTGCTCACGAAAATAGTGATAGGTGTGTAGTGAAAGTGTGGGATCCATAACAGATGAATTATTCTGGCCTTCTCCACACCGCGCAACCATTTTCGCAGCTCTAGTGTTGTGACTGGCCCCTCCATGCTCTGCTTCATGAGGCTCTCCATCTCTAAGTGTGGGAACTTCTCACTATCCGTGAGGTCCCAATATTCAAACTTCATTGTGGGCACGCGACCCAGGTGCAAGCCCTCGAATACAATTCCATCGGGGAGGAGTGGGGTCTGGAGTGCACTCTTAGTGGCATCCAGGTCCTTGGGTATCTTAGTTTTCCCTTTCCACGGAGGGACGTACTTGGGCAATTTTGCTGCAGAGCACACCGATTGGATGTCCTCTTCCATGTATTTTTCTTCCTCTATCTTATCGACGAGAGCCTGGAGGTCCTCCTCCTCGTCATCTGTCTAAATGGTGATAGCCTTGCCCTTTTCTTCCATTGAGAGTTTACAGAACCGCGGATTCCTTGGGGACATGTGAACTAGTCTCGCTACCTGATTATCTTTCTTGGGCCTCGGTGTCTGAGGTAATTTCAAGATTTCCTATGTGACCCCAATGTCTCTGGGAACATCATGTACCTTGGGTTTCTATGCGGTCTCATCCGTGGTTCCTTCCGCAAAGCCCAAACCTCTTGTGGTAGTCGTCATCCTATTTGAGCTTTTTGTGGTCATTTGTGAACTTCGGGGCTCAAATCTTGCTTGGCGCTCAACACTCTATGCTCTAATCAACTGCTCAAATCTCAAATGAACAAATATTGTCTCGTGGTTAGCCCTAGAGTTTTATAGCACCTTTTGAATTTGAATTAGAACATTCCCCCCCAATTCTGGGCCATCGATGCTTTCTTGGCGGCAGATTGGCCCAAATCTTGCCCTTAATTCGTGTCTTAAATGCCCGCCGCCTGCTCCTTTTTGCCTTAAATCGAACATCCTATCATGAATAGTGACACCAATGGTCACTTCCCAACCTACTCGTGTGGTAGTGCAACCCCTCGTGCACGGGCCCAAACCATGTGACATGTTGATTCTATGCGCACTTCCTTCATCGCGCAGCTCCCAAACAGATTCTTTTATAGTCCCTGTGCTCTCTTTCCACTACCTAGAGTGCTGAGACTATACTCCCTACAGCTAGTTAGGTGGTCGCACCACCCATGCGAGACTTCAACTTGCCTTCTAGTATAATTCGTGAAAACTCCTCAATTGCCTTTGCGACAGTCGTCACTGTGCATTCTACTTTATGTGGTGTGCTCCCCTGGTTACTACATTTAGTGAGGTGCAGTCATAGCCATGGCAACAGAGTCATAAGTTCTCGGCGACAATCTTCTAATACAGTGGTACGATCATCCGTATCTTGCCTTGTCATCCTTGGGTTATCGAAGAGACATGCTTGCGTGATCTCATTTTCAAGCCTCTTGATCTTAGCGTCCATCAAAATGATTTTCTTCCTCAATCGTACCCAACCCTTTTCAAGTTCGCTAATTCTAATGTTCCCTCATCGGATGGCTTCCTGAATCCTTATATGGTTGATCTTGCGTAGATGTGTGATTTCTTCCTCCTAGTCATTGCACACTATCACAACCATGGGATCCATTACATGTGGATTCATTTTTGTATTCTCTTAAGAAATTACGGTCTTTACTCTGTTCCGCACCTTTGGAATCATCTCTGTGTTTAGGGTTTTGCAGATGGTCTTATAGGCCCATTGAATTGTTGGCACGCACAGGTCCCAATCAGTTCGTCTCGCCTGGTGAACCATGTTCAGTAATCCACACACACTATCAAATGCTTCATCGTGGAGAATTGGTAGCACGTGTTGCCTTTCCTTATACTGCGGTTTGGTTCAATTCTCTATTCTGGGGGTGGTGTGTGCTTGTGTGGGCTATACAACATATGTCTGCACCCATCGGGAAAGGTTGGCGCATAATTTGTTCCACCCCTGCTAATTGGCTTTCATTCAGAGCTGGGGTTTTCCAAAGCGTAGGCACATCATCCTTATGCATCTGCACCAATCCTCAAAATTTCCTTGATGTGTACCCCACTATCGTGCGGGTGTTTCACACAACGGCCATTTTAGAGCATAGAATAACTTCTATTGTGGTACTGCTCTTTTTAATTTTCTCAAAAATTCATCCACCACTGTTAATCCATCATATGTTGACAGCTCCCTTGCCTTTGTTGTCACACAATACGTTGATCTGATCATCATGTTGCAATTCAGCGTTGTTACTTTGTGCAGCCGATTCTACCATCATTCTACTTCTTCATTTGAATCCGAAGTGCAAGAGCTTTCGTGCTCCCACGAAATCCTCCCATTTGTAGCTGGATTCACCCAATCCTGTTCTCATGATGTTATCTTGTAAATACAATCAAGATCATCATCACTATCATCGTCGTGCACCGGTTCAGTGTATCACGCTCCTTTGGCTGGATCTAGTGGTACTACCACGCGTAGTGACTTTTTCTCAAAGATCATTTTGCACTTCTTTAGATTTATGACTCCATTCATATCGGTGGCCCAGTCTATTCCTAATAGTGTGGGATAGGGATTACTGTCATTGACAATCTCTATCACTTCAAAATCCACCTATGCGCTTGCACCTTCAATATTGACTCTTACCCCTTGCAATCTTCCCATGGGAAAAATATTCTGTTGGTTCGTTATTCGTAATTGAATAGGAGACCATTGTAGCCTGGGTTTGCCCATGTGTTCCCATGTCTGCTTTGGTAGTACATTCACTTCCAAACCTAGATCCAGGATTACCTGATCCATTTCATACTCGCTGAATTGCACAATCAACCTCATTTCCCTTCCTATGCCCAATGCATGCCTTCCAAGTTTTCGGACCACACGTAGTTCTCCTGACCCCGCGCATCTAGTGATAAGTTCCTGTAGTCCTTTGACTGCCTTGCTTTCATGCAACAGTTTCATGCATATCTCCAAAAAGGTAGTGAGTATTGAAGGATCCATCCTTGGTTCTACTTGATCCTTACTACCTGAAGTGGAGGCCTCCGTGAAGCTCTTCTTAGCTTCCATGAATGTCTCCTTCACGTGTTCTAAATCAAATTTGGGTTCCTTCGTAGGAGCTTTGCGAACCCATGCTCTATCTTTTGGCTGCTTCCCTTTATCATCTTCCATGGTCATACCGCTCCTGAGCATCATGTTTACATTCGGGTCTTCTTTGCGCCGCTCAAACCTTATCATCTGTAAATTTTGAGTCAGAGGGGGTTGGAGTACCCCTTTCGCGCATCCTCACTATCAGCGAAGGGTAGTCTTCTGCCTCATGATCAAACTGAGTACAATACCAACATGATGTCCTTGTCGGGTTTGTACAATTGTGGGCATAGTGCCCTGGCCCTCCGTAATTGTAACAAATTTGTTGTCCGTGACCCCTTCTTGGTCCCATTCCGCCTCGACCTCAACTGCGCCCTTGAAATACAGCATGCAACATCCCTGCATTTGGGTTGACGGCTCGTGTTTCGGTTTGCACCTTGTAGGTAGGAGTCCGATCCATCATTAGTTCGTAGCTTCGATAGGTGCATTCATCATAACCTACCGACCTGTAGAAATTACAAAAAAATTGTTGGGATGTCTACGTATACTTCTGTAGTAGATGACAATTATCCGTGTTGTGTTTTCCTCCTATCTGACAGATCGTGCACCATAGTGCAAACGCCGTGCTGGGCCATACCTATGCCTCTGGTCTTAATGACATCTGCCCTCCTCCTACCAAGTAGTTTGTGAACACTGGACAATGGTCCTTGTTGTGCCCTTGGCCTTTGCATTTTATGCACCATACTTCCTCGCACGGCTTTGGACGAGGTATCCTGTCCTGTTTCGAACTTTGCATTTCCAGACATAGATTCTACAGTTGTGCGTTGATTTGTTGGACTCCTAACCCAGGATCTTGTATAGGGGTCTCATGTAATCTCATTTCCATCTCCAACGCTTCAGCCTAGGTGGAAAGTTTTTGCTGGGACAACACCATCCTTAAGTGTGGCGTAAGTGATGCTACAAATCATGCACGATGTTGTCCATCTGTCAACATCATATTGGCTTCATGAATCATACTCTTCATTCTTTGGTCTAGGTCTCAAGGGGTCTCGCCCAGGAGCATCACGATCTCCTCAAACCCGATGATTGATTGTGTTTCTGATTTTGGCCTGCTAAATTCCCTGTTCAGCGCGACCCGAATCTATGAAATTCTTGCATTTGGGTGGTCATTAGAATTCTTGATATACCACATTAATGCGTGATCCTGCAATGCTCTCACTAGCGTATCCTTTTGAATATTATGATCCACGATGCCTTGTGCTTCCCATATAGCTCTTATCGCAAACTAGAATTAGTCTGGATCTTCATTTCCCACTCCTCTGAATATCAGTAGTTTGATCGCACTCACCCTACTGAACTGTGGTGGTGGTGGAGGTGGGGTGGGTGGAGATGGAGGTGAGGAGGGTGAGATGGGTGACGGTGTGGGTGGAGGTGGTAAACGCAGAATATGCTGCTTTATCAGACTGATCGTGCTTCTTGGAGAAATTTTTGTGAGCTCTTCCTCGCTTTCCTGTGAAGGTGAAATTAAAGGATTGGTTTCCAAATATTCACTACTTCTGCTTCTGTAGATCTTCCCACTTCACATAGTCCCAAACATTAATTTATTCGCATAACCTGGTTTTCACACAATAGCATCTTAATCTAAATGTTCAAATATTTAATATACCTACCTCGCGGTCCCTTGAGGAAACGTCGCTCTGCCTCACTATAGCTGACGGTCGTGTCTACCACAAACTCAGTGATAAATCCTCCTATTATTCAGTCGAGCCAATGGTCCACAGCTCACACTATCTTACCTCCTGATGCTTCTAGTCTGCGCACTAATTCCGGAGTCCACACTATTGGTTTGTTGAGCCTACAACTTCCCTGGCTGTGTGCTAACTTTGCGATCCACTCATACAACTCAGAAGGAAAGGATGCAAAGAAATTTTTATGGAATTCCGTATACACATAGCGCTCCAACCACTGTTCCTTAGATACTCGTGGATTTCTATTTTCCTGTGCCACGAACTCGTAAATCGTCTTGTCCAACCACTCTTCAATTTCTTTCTTTGTTGGATTCCAGTGGCACGACATCAGACATCCCTTATGCAGATCCCGGTCCTGGCAACAGAACCATTTGTTGGCTTGTATTGGCCTGAGCTAGGTTCAGAGGTGATTTAGCCAACCAAATCTCGGTACTACTAGCCCTTTTGGCAACAGTCTGTGGAGCACAGACTAAGGTCTCACCTGAAGTAGTATGGGAGGGTGCTAGAACCAGGTTTCCGCACCCTGGGGATGTCTGATGATCTTCTGGAGGTCTATAATTTGACCCTGCGTGCACGTCGCTATGCACACTTGCTATTCCTTTGCAACCTGCGATGCTGCTTCCTCGTAGCCCTACTCGGGGCGCAACCCTTATAATACCCAAATTCCTTGCTTATTCAATCCGTTATTACTTGATTACTTAGCTTCTGTGTGTAAGACTAATTATTATTACAACATATTCAACAATCATATCAGTGCATGTGATAAATAAAACAGTATAAATGTAAAGAAGGCAATGCACAACTAGATGCACAGAAATAGGAATCAGGTTCTCTTTATTATTCTTCGTTCAATATTACAGACTCGACACCACCTTGTGCACTCAGTTGCAGGGGTTTGCGCACTTAGTTGCAGACTCTACTAGGCCTCTGCACACTCAGCTGTTGGGCCTCTTCCTACTACTATGGCCCAATACACTTAGACTCCTACCCTATGCTCGAACCATTCGTATTCTTCTCTACTTCTCTCCTTCGCTATCTTCACAACTTAGAGCCTCGCTCTTATTTATACAATCCCATGGTCCACGAACCATGGGTAGGTCGACATGACTTTACATTACATTACAATACTTTAGGGCAGACATCCCTATGACTTACCTATACTTCGTGCTCCGCTCCTGCAATTCGCGGAGTCTTATAAAACCTTTGACCAAAACTTTGGCTTTGAGCCCCAAAACATGCTGTGGGGGGATTCCATGCCCAACATGTAGCATGGTCCATTGAAAGTATGCAACATGGGTACTCCTTGGATGAGGAATCAAATTCTACATCCAGCAAGTGTTCCTGCTTGAAAGTTGAATAAACCCATAGGGAGATAAGTTGAAAATACGAGTTGAAAAAAATAGGTTTTTCTTTTTTTCCCTCTAAAATTTGATGATGTAATCTAATCTTATTTTATTATTTCTGCTATTATTTTATAATTTCCTTAGGACGCCCATTTTAGACCTCAAAATTCCCTTAATGGTGGGTTTTCCAAGGATAAATGTTATGTCTCTCTTGTGCATTATGATCTCTACTGCTTCATTGATTTTATGGTTGAAGTTATAAATGTGTAATTGCTTAAAGATACTCTCGAAGTGCTAAATAAACATCTACACCATTGGAAGTAATTATCAAGTTTGAGAAAGGAGTGCTTGTATAATTTGCACTTGAAAAATCAATAAGTACAAGGGGGATTCCTTGCTAATATTAGAGGAAACATAAAATTTTCATATGCCTGCGGATTGAAAATATCAACCAATAATTAGGAAGATTCTTACTTGTTGCTACAGGGTTTTGGTTAGCAATGGAAAAACATACTCGACATTTAAATGTTTTGGGGGACTCAAGCATAATTTTTAAGTTGATGAACAAGAGAATATGTTCAAATGCTTATAGAATTACCTCCATTTTGATTTAAGTGCAACATGAAATATCAAAAATAAAAAAAGTTAAAACATTTTCCATGTGTTAAGGAACCACAATTACATTGTCGGTTCACTCACTAGCAAATCCCTGAATTGTGGGAGATTTTAATTAATGGACTAACAACCATCTAAGCTATACCTTAATTTGGCATTGTGTATTAAATGACAAGTACCTCGAATGTATCAAGCCATGCATCCCTCATACACAGGCTCATTCACCAAGGTAGAGAAATAAATTTGACAACACCCATGGCTCTTTCATACACATTTGAATTTGTAGGGATGAAGGATATTGAAGGTTTAGTTTTAGTTCACCCTAAAAAAGGTGGGAAAATGGCCATTTTTACCACATTTTGGCGAGGGGTTGATGGGCACATCGGTCCAAAGTCATTTTTCAGGTTAGAGGTTCACCTTATTTCCTCTTTGTATAATTTATTTTGTTTAATTAATATAGAAATTGGTTTCTATAAAATTTGTTGCCTATTTTTTTGTTGTTTTTCTTCTCATTTACATTTACAAGAATTGGAGTCTTGGGTGTAAAAATTTGGTATTTGTTCTACGGTTGTGGGATTCTATGGATAACTGGTCTCTATAAGAAACCATCCTTTGTACCTAGGAAATAAGTTGGCTTTGCTATCTCTCATTTCAATTTTTTTTTTTTTTACAACTTCCAATTTTATTCATGTAGTGATATCCCAATCTACAATTATCTTGTATTAATAGGAGTTTGGAATTGTGTTTAAGCACTTGGTGTTGAAATTATGATGTTCTATACTATAGCAATCACTTATTACAAACCTTGTTTATGTTGCAATAATAGATAAACAATTGCAAATAGAACATAAATAAAATGCACACTAGAAGAAAACCAAGAACATAATGAGACATAGAGCATTTAGGTCCAAACCCAAGGCGAAAACCCAAATAGATTCTTCTTCTATTAGAAATCAATTGTTTATAAAGATACAAAGTAAAATGAGAGATCAAGAGAATGAGTAAGTTTTTCCAAATAACAACAATATGTAGCATGAAGATCACTAGTAGCAGCGACAAATGCACACACTAAATCAACCTTCCCTTCAACTGAATCAACACTGAAACACTAAAGCACTAAATCAACATTGGCTCACCAAGTTCTGATCTTACTCTCCATGTATCTCTCTCACAATATTCTTCAACTCTCTACATATCTCTCTGAAGATCGAATTATTCTTTCACAATGCACATGTAGTGAGGGGAGAAAGAATGAGACACACATATATATAGGAGGAGAAACACATCCATGACATAAAGGAGGAGTAACTCGCATGCCAATAGGGAGAGTGACATATGCCCATTTAGGAAATGTAACTCATTCCATTAATAAGGTACACATGCCTTTGTAAATCATGCCATTAAGAAGGAGAGTGTAACATATGCATTAAAGTGTGCATAAGAGGAATGTTTTATGACATGCTTTAATGAGAGCATAAGAGAGTGTAAGAGGAATATTTTATGACAAACTTTTATTGAGTGTAAGAGAGTGTAAGTGCATTAATGAGAGTATAAGAGGAATATGCCATGCCAATAATGAGAGTGTAAGAGAACATTGTTGAGAGCCATGATTGATTGACTTGCATTTCTTTTTAATAATAATATAATAGTATCATAAGATTCATAATAATAAGTTGAAATTTAACTATTAAGATTAATTGATGATTTGAAGGGACTTTCAATAAAAAATACTTGAATACCAATTGATGCAAGGTGATTTACTATTTTTGGAAAGTCATACTTGAGACTTTCTATTTTTAGAAATTCATCCTTTAGCTAACAAATCTTCAACATTCCTTCTCAGCTAGGGAGGAATTTCTTTCTGCAACAAAAGATCTCCGCTTTCTCTTCTCATAATTGTTCATGTCTACTTTGTATCATCTGGAACAATGATGTGTCACTCTAATGAAGAAGAATAATCATAGGGGAGCTCCAACTACCACCCTATATTCACTTGGGGGGATTGCCACTTGCCAAAATATGATAAGGATCGCGCACAACCAAGTCTCATCTCTACTTGTGGGGATAACCCACTTGAAAAGGATCTCACACAGTCAAGTCTCATCATCCATGACCACCCTCTCTAGGAAGGGTCACATATGTTAGTCCAAGCTGCTTTATGAAAACCAAGAACTTCCCTTTCTATAAAGGCTTGGTAAGATGTCTATGAATTAATCATCAGTGTTAATCAAGGTTGCCATTGATTTCAATATGGCATTGGCCGAGATGGAAAATATTCTTGAGGTGCCTGGTTCCAGATGATGATGTCATTGTTATAGACATATTTGGGCACTGCAACCCCAATCACATATGTCCGTAAACCAAGGGATTCTAAGCCCCTAAAAGTGTTGTTTCATACCCTAAAGGAAAAAGGTCAGCTGATTACATCATTTCCTAGAAGTTCTCCCCGAAAAACTACTCAGAACTAGTCAAAACTGGACCATACAGACTGCTCCATGCTGAGGGTGTGATTCATCTCACCTGTCACATAAAAAGGGTGCGATGCATACTGAAAAGCCCTTCTGTAGGGTGTGATGAGTGAGAGCAGACAAATGGCAGAGGCAGTTTGCTAGGTGGAAACCCAAAGAATCTTCTAGAAACTGCTCATTTGACACTTGCCTCTCTAAATTCACCCAAGGATGAGTAAGAGATCATGAAATCTCCAAGTGGAACCAAGAACTATCAGTGAAATGACTCTAATCGAAATCTTAGAAGCTGACTCACCCACCTTCAAATATCTATAAATGGATCCCTCATCCTAGAGATCCAAAGGTTGGTATTTTGTATTTTGTAAGGAAGTGCTGTTGGTTTCTCTGTGAAACATTGTATTTTTGGGTGATCTAGCTTTTCATGAGGTGAAAAGGGCTTTCATGCTGGGAGGATGGTTCTGGATCAGACAGCTTGGTTGTAATCCTCTCTTCTACTACTTCTATCAATAAAGCTATTTGAGTTTTCCTCCATATTTTTGTATATCTCTAAATCTTGTATTTGTGTATGCATTTGTATGGTTAATATACATCTGATCCTATATTGTTTATAGTTATAGATCTCTATGCTTTGATGGTATTTTGCTACTTTGACTCTACAGGCATTCTTTGAAGCGGGACAAGTGAGAAAGGAGTGGCAAAAGCTCTATCAAGGGAGAGAGGAAACAAGCAAGGAGACTAGCGAAAGACTGAGGTTGGTACTCTATGCTTCTCTCTCATCTATCTCTCATAAAGGAAAACACAAGTAACTTTGGTTTGTTTGTTTCTAAGATAGCTACCCGTCTTAGTGGGACTAGCAGCTCTGAATGGACACTAGTTTTCCCGATAACAAAATGGTGACTCCGCTGGGGAGCAAATAATTTGATTGTTAGTTACTGTTGTTTACTTTATAAACTACAGATGGAGCCTGAAGTGAAGCCAGCTAGCCTTCGAACTGCTTTTGCTATGCAACTGCAAAGTAGATCAACGCTGCTTCAGTCAATCTCTGGGTTAGTTTATGAATAGAACATATGACTTGCAAACATCCTAAGTACCTTGGTGGTAGCTCAAATAACCTCATTAGATCAACCCCTATACTTTGTGTTTACTGTCTATCATTAGCTTAGCCTAAATCCCTGAACTTAGCCGCAAACTATGAGTGAAAACCAGGCTCACTCTCATCCCTGGACAATCGTACTGTCTCTCATTGGCAACCTGGATGCATCACACCTCCCATTGTGTTGCAGGTGAGATGCATCCTTGTTTCCCTGTGTTACAGGTGTGATGATTGAATGAGACTGTTTCTGCCTCCAGATTTTGGTTTTTCCTTCATTGCTTTGAGCTCTATTAAGTAGTTTAGCTATCTATGATCAGTATATCACTGCTAAAACCTTCTTCCTTTGCATTATTAAGCCTCCATTGATAAAGAATTGTGAATGTTTTTTTAATGTATTTTTCATCATTTACAGTTCTCCTTTGCAAAAAGTAGCTTAATCGAACTGTCGTCTTTTGATTTGAAAATGTCGCAAGTGTCATTTTCAGTCAATGAAAAGAGTGTCATAAATTCTTCCTCTTTTAGATAGTCGATTACACTTTTGCTATTGTATTTGATTTGAATCATCAATTCTTTGAAGTGTTGAAAGAATTTTTCAAGTCGAAATTGAAAGTGTCGTCTTAGTCTTCCTTTCATTTTGAACAAGAAATTGCTAAAGTGTCGCTTTGAGGAAAGATAGTTCAAATATGTACTTAGTTTTCTTTTTGTCATTCTCACATTAAGGAAACTAAAAAACAAATACATGCATGCGCATTTGCATTTAGACTACATGTGGAAATTGATTTAGAACACTGCATATTAGTGTGTGCTCTCTGCTCTATGTTGAAGGAATTTTACTTCTCTTTCCTTAGTAGCTAGGATTTTCATTGCTAAAAGAAAGTAAACCACTATTTATCATCTGGGATTGCATGTTTAGGAATTGTATATCTACGTCACGTGGTGAACCTTAAAGGCAAACTTCTTAATAAAGATCAACTATAAACTAAACCTCAATGAACATAAAAACGCTTTGGAACCTAACGCACAACATCTAGAAGTCTAGGCTAGAGACGTATTCTGGCGTCATAAAGCCTGGTAACTACCGTTTTCATCGTAGGTTGGGTGATTCCTCCTCTTTGATACGACAAGTGCCAGTACAAACTTGTGCTCCCATGTACCATCGAGTATATATTGGGAGACCACAATAGGCTATTTCCTTTATCCTTAGGAAGCTATGTTTGCCGCCCTGTCGATTGCAATGCACTGAACACAACATTCAGGAAGATTGGTTGCCATACGTAAAAAGTATTTTGTAGTTTTGTGATTGGTTTGGTAATCCCTCTGTCTAGATTTCCAGAGTAGTCACTTTCGTTCCTTTTCAGACTCAAAAGAAAAGGTCCATTTGAGCAGTTGTCACTTCAAGCTCATTAAAAATCGAAGGCGACTAGAGTCATCTTTAGCTTTTTCTCGACTCTTAAAAATTGAAAAAGAAAGTTGTGTCAAGGCGTCATAAAATTTATTTTAATTGTAATAACATCACTGTTCTCTCGTTGGTCTTAGGTTGAGAAAATGGAGTCTACCAATCAATGATTTCCCCTTGGGGGAAATCCTAGTCCTTTCTCTTCTTGGGGAGATGTTGGTGCTCCACACATGGCTACATTGTCCCTTCCAGGACTCACAATTGGCCTGCCAGTATGGATTTTCTCGACCTTTGTCATTCAAAACACCGTAATTCGTCAACAATCAAATCAACAACTAGATGATACTAGGGTTGCTCCCCCACCTTCTACTTCATTTGCTTCTCCCTCTCCTTCTTCCTCTTCGCTTGGTGAAACTAGTAACACTAAAAACCAAGTAACAAAGAAGAAGAAGAAAGGGAAGGAGAAGAAGAAGAAGAAGCCAATGGCGAAAGGGGGCAACCATGCATCGTCGGGCAAAAATCCACACACTGCACCATCCAAACCTAAATCTCCATGTGTCATTTGCAAAGGAGACCACTATCATCGAGATTGTCCCTGCATCTCACGGATCTTAAGGGACTGGTATCCCCGCTTGCACAATCCGGTGTCTTCAACCTCTGACGATCATGTTGATAGTACACCATCAACTAGTGAAAACGAAGTCAATGGACAAAAAGGAAGATCTAAGTTTTCTTGTAGACTGTATGAAGGTGATCATGCCCTCCACCGTTGTCCCTTCCTGGATGAAGCGAAAAGAGTCTTGGATAACCATCCTGCTTCACCGTAGCGACTTCCTCCTGGATACAAGAAACTCTTGCCAAGTCCATCGCTAGTTGAAAATCTGACTAACATGCCTCTGTTGTCGGTTGAAGCATCTATCATTGAAGATAAACCCTCTGAGACCACACCGGACCAAAGTCAACAGGTCGAGACGGTAGTCAACCCAGTGTTGTCTTCAGAAGGTCCATCTTCGGATGATACAGTCTCCAAAGAGAATGAGAACGACACCATTGAAATTATTTTTGTTAACAAAGAATCTGATGAACATGGGGGAAATCTACCCATTCCTTTACCGTAGGAAGGAAGTTCATCAGAGATTCATCTAGCCATTTATTCGGTCGCTCCTTCAAGCAATCTAGTCGTTTCCTTCGATTGGAATCTACTAGGGAGACCCCGCCTACCATCTAATGTACCATTCCGAATCATAGTACAAGATTACAGAATGATCATGGTGGGTATTATCATAGATGAAGCGACTTCTGTGAGTATCCTTTCCTCAACTACTTGGAAAGTTCTTGGTTCGCCATCGCTTCTGCCGGAGATTCGAAATTTGTCAGGCTTCAACAAAGGAACTAGTCGACCATTAGGGATCCTTCCAAATTTGCCTATAACTTTGAGAAGGAAAACCGTTTATCTAAACGTGATGGTAGTCCAAGGGCCTCTAGATTACAATCTACTCCTTGGACGTGACTACATTTATAGCATGGGAGCTATTGTTTCCTCACTCTTTCGAGTGATGTGTTTCCTGTATGAAGGCAGAATGTGTTTCATTCCCCGGTTCAAACATGGCTACTAGTTAAATGCCATTCCTAATTGGTCTTTTTGCACAAGGAATGTCTCATCAACCTCCAGTTCGTCCACCTGATGAGTGCGAGTGTTTCGGTGAATGTGAATAAACCTAGGGGGCATGTGGCCTGGTCTACTTCATCAGGAAAACTCCTGGGTATAAGGTAGGTTTCCGCGTAGGATATATGACTAGTCTGACACACCCATTTGTTTAGGAAAATGGGATTAGACTGGAAATGGATTCCCTCGTCAAACGTTATGTGAGTGGAAGCTCCCACCATTCACCTTTGTCTATTTCGATGCATAAAGCCAAGGAAGTGTTTTGTCTGCAAATGCGGATGAAACAACCTTGCTTTAATGCAAGAACTTCCATATGGTAACCTGAAAAATTTACTTCTCTTCATGCTTGGGGGCATGCAAACCTTTTGTACACAAGTAAAAAGTGACCAGCATAACTCTAACCCCGTAGTTTTTACTAACTTCAACTGCTTAAGTTAGGTGATTGGTATGATCAACCATTCACCATTGCCGGGACAGACAGAAACGACAAAATAAAGGAAAGGTTTCCCATCGTGAAACTATCCTACCTAACCTTAGTAGTTCTTTAACCCCTAGGACAATAGTTGGTCGTTCCTAGCTTGCATACAAAAGGCTTCGAAGCAAAGTTGCGCATGGGGCAAGCTACCTAAAAAATGAACCTACTAATGAGAGATATCCTTATTATACGACTTGCACGAGCAATGTTTCCCCAAAGTTCAAGCTCGTTAAAAAATAAACCTAGTTATGAGCATATGTTCCCCCAGAGTTCAAGCTCATTAAAAAATGAACCCACCTTCGGTAAATAACCTTTGTGATCACATTTCTATCATCTTTTGAGCCTTGGTCATGTTCTTACCATCACCTCCACTTTTTAGCCGATCATACACCTCCACTTGATTGTTTACCCTTTTGAGGAACAACTGTGACGAGTGATTTTGTTAGCAACCTTATTTACACTGCCGTGATGAAAAGTTCCAAACCTTACCTGAAACCAGCTACTACTTGAAAATATCACTCGTTCCTCAAAGACGAGTCTCTTTTAAGCTCTTTTTAGACTTGTAAAATATAAAAAGATTTTCGAGCAATTGGCCTCTCCATCTCGTTAAAGTGATTGGAAGTGCCATCCCTCCTTTATATTTTAATATTTTTGGAGTTGAGGGATAATTACACAAAAATATCGAGCACTTGTCTTTTTCGGCTCGCTAAAGTGATCGGAAAAGTCATCCCTTTCATATTATTTTATACTTTTTCAGACTTAAGGGATTATACTATGAAAAAGGATTACTGGAGTTTCCTTTCCATTTCTTTTCAGACTATCTAAAATTGAAAAGGACTAAGTTATCTTTATCGTTAAATTCGTTAAAACAATAGCGAAAAACTTGTCCATTATAGACAAGAGCGAGTTTCACTGTCGCTAGGCTCGCTAAAACATAGCGACAGGTTTGCCCGAAGGGCAAATTATAGAACAAGCATATGTTATCCTCCTCAAGCTTGACAAAATAAAGAGGTATTGGTCAGCAATGACTGGGGAAAAATGGGAAGAAAACTTGAATAACTTCATTGGTAGTAGGTCGCTATTGCACATGACACTTTCACTCCATCACCATGATTGAGATGGGTTGGGTTATTCCGTTCACCGATCATATCACCATTGGTCCTCCGTACCATCCATTTTTGGGGTTAACGCTACCAATCCATTTCAGTGTCACCAATATGTTCAAGAGAAGTCGCTCAGAGAATTCACCAACCCAGCTTACACCTCATCTGCTGCAATACCTTCACGCTCCATTCTTTCATGACCACCACCCTGAACCTTGTATCATCAGATTGTTTTCACCTCCAAAAAATCATTTGCTCTGTTTCGTGTCATAGATGTGGGATTCATTAGGGCCCTCCTACGACAGGTCACTTCTTGTCGACATCAGCTCGTTATCCAAGAAGTTGGCTTAGGAACAACCCTTTCAGTACTTTGAAGCTTGCATGCCTCAATGACAAGTTTCTCACTTCCGGCGATGGGTTCACATCAATGGCCTTCGACCGAAAGATTTTGCGCAGTGTTCAACATTGACTCATGTATTCACACCATGTGAATTGTACTACAGTACCTTGAGGGTCATTATCATTATCGGTGATTCCTCTCGCACCTGTTAATAGCTTACATCATTGACTGGTAATCAGGTGATGTCTTTCCATGTTCGACACTAGAACATATTTTCACATAGATCGACTTGTACTTTGGGCGCAGATTGAACGAGTTTGAAGACACCAGATCTAGTTTCATCCATTCGAGCTGTGATATATTCAGGAAAATAAAGACATCAAATGTACATCATAGCTGCACAGATAATCATCCAAGCTAAGGGATGATGGCTCTACCAGAATCATTAGTCTACCACACAGACTGTCTATCCTATGTACATGAAATTGAATTTATAAAGCTGAGCATGGGAATGCCCGCCTCAGCTAGATCATGAAAATATTATGAAGATAATGTATTGTATTGTATCTTATTACAGGTCACCTTCCAGTTCGAAAAACCTCGGATCCTCATGATAAAGCATTTCACTCGACATCAGAAGATTTACGACCTCATGCTTTAGGGGGCAACTATTATAGACATATTTGGGCACTGCAACCCCAATTACATATGTCCATAAAACAAGGGATTCTAAGCCCCTAAAAGTGTTTTTTCATACCCTAAAGGAACAAGGTCAGCTGATTACATCATTTCCCAGAAGTTCTACTTGAAAAACTGCTCAGAACTGGTCAAAACTGGACCATACAGACTGCTCCATGCTAAGGGTGCGATGCATCTCACCTGTCACATACAAAGGGTGCGATGCATACTGAAAAGCCCTTCTATAGGGTGTGATGAGCAAGAGCAGACAAGTAGAAGAGGTAGTTTGCTAGGTGGAAACCCAAAGAATCTTCTAGAAACTGCTCATTTGACACTTGCCTCTCTGAATTCACCCAAGGATGAGTAAGAGATCATGAAATCTCCAAGTGGAACCAAGAACTATCTGTGAAATGACACTATTCAAAATCCCAGAAGCTTACTCACCCACTTGCAAATATCTATAAATGGATCCCTCATCTTAGAGATCCAGAGGCTGGAATTTTGTATTTTGTAAGGAATTGCTGTTGGTTTCTCTGTGAAACATTGTATTGTTAGGTGATCTAGCTTTTCATGAGGTGAAGAGAGCTTTCATGCTGGGAGGATGGCGCTGGATCAGACATCTTGGTTGTAATCCTCTATTCTACTACTTCTATCAATAACGCTATTTGAGTTTTCCTCCATATGCTTGTATATCTCTGAATCTTGTATTTGTGTATGCATTTGTATGGTTAATATACATCTGATCCTATATTGTTTATGGTTATAGATCTCTATGTTTTGATGGTCTTTTGCTGCTTTGACTCTACAGGTGTTCTTTGAAGCAGGACAAGTGAGAAAGGAGTGGAGAAAGTTCTATCAAGGGAGAGAGGAAACAAGCAAGGAGACTAGCGAAAGCCTGAGGTTGGTACTCTCTAATTCTCTCTCATCTATCTCTCATAAAGGAAAACACAAGTAACTTTGGTTTGTTTGTTTCTAAGATAGCTACTCGTCTTCATGGGACTAGCAACTCTTAATGGACACTAGTTTTCCCGATCACAGTCATGCCTTTTGTTTGATAAGGATGCCATCAATTAATATGTCAAGCTGCTAATGAAGAAGTCTTAAATATGTCAAGCCACATATAATGAAGAAGTCTTTAGAAGTGTCAAGTGCCAAATGCCATTCATGTGCCTTATTTGATGATCTAGACCTTAACCCTTGATCACATATGGAGGACTACACTTGATGAATGACCACACTTGATGATGGGACTTGATGAGGTCTTGATAACATGGTTGGAAGACTAGATGATGACGTGGAAGATCTCATTGATGATTAGAAGACTACCTTAGAACGTTCCCAATGATGCTGCCTATGACATATCACTGCACCATTATATGATGACATAGGCTGATACACTCATTGATGGATGTTATCATAATGACATGGATGTCCTACATGATCCTATGATGATGAAGAATCCAAACAATGGAGAACCCATACTGTCCCAAACATTCCTCAGGCTGTCCCAAATTTTTTACGCATAAAAGTTAAGGACAATCACAAAGAAAAATAAATTTTTTCACCTTAGAGGCATATTTTCTTAATGGGACCTAGACCATATTAAAGAGGATTTTTTCCTCTTTATAATAGGCCTTTACTTGCCTCGAAATTCCCAGTAATTGAAGAGAAAATGAATTTTTAAATTGAGAAATATATATTTTATTGCAAGTTGACGTGCACTTGCACATTCATGTCGGCCTCCCTCCAAAAAGACGTGTCCCTTTAGTTTTGAAACGCAATCACAATATATACATGATTTAGAATTCATTTCTATGCATCATTTTCAGTCAAGTAGTTTAGAGATAAGGCAGAGAGATAGAAAAGAGGCCGAGGAGATCAAGAAGAATTCTGTTGGGGCATTTTTTTCAGTGATTAAAATATCTTTAAGAGCTCAGAATTAAGGACATAAGAACATGGCTTGTGGAAGCCTTAGATTAGTAGATTGGATCAGATCTGTAGCTCACTATTACAGTACCTCGGATTTTTGGTCAGTTAAAATTGTGGGCAGGCATAATAGCTTGGTTAGTCTCCTATGTGCTATTTAAGGAACTCAGATCTAGTGTTACAAGGATCAGAACTGTGGAAGGATATCATTTAAGCTCAGAGACTTAGTCTATATAGCCGTGTACACTTGTGTGAAGGCACAATCTTGTGTGAAGTCCAATGAAGCATGGACTTGTGATGGACTGTCACCTTTAGAAGCTTGGACAACATACATTCACCTGGAAGCTCCTACACCTATGCATCTATAGTTTTAGTTTCTCGGACCTGTGATAAAAGGCTCAATTTGCAGATCCCAGACTAGTGAACAAACAATTTTTTGAGACTTGGAATGTAGCCCTTGTTGAAGATTAGAATATCAATCTTGTTGAAGAAGTGCTAGATTCATCCCCAGTTGTGAAGAACTATTTGAAGAAATCAGATTTCAGAAGGACAATTTTGTGGAGAAAATAAGAGGCTCGTGTATAGGATTCAAACCTCTTGGATATTCTTTGCTACCTTACCTAACCATACATATTTCAGACTTAGCACCTATACATCATATCCCCACCTTTGGAGAAGATGAAACCTAAAGGAAATTCACTTTAATGAGCTCATACCTATAGCATCACAGTGGCTCGGTTTTCTATGATATTGGAGAGTGAATACACTGTCACGAGGCTACTAAGTGTGTCCTAGAACAGTCATTTTGAAGAATGCTTAGGGACTATGTGAGGACTTGGTGGAGAAGAATCTTTGTGTAAAGGCAATGTTATTGAAGTGTTCCTAGAAGATTTCTGGAACAGTCTTAAAGTCCCTTGTTAAGAAGACATTGGACCAGACCTAGAAGTGTTTTTATAGATATTTTGGACCATCTTCAAAATTTTTCTCTTGGAGCACTGTTGAAGACACTTTGTGAAGATATTCTTGAGCATACCTTGGAGTAATTTGGAGTAGACATATAAAGACAGTTTGGGCTTTGCTTGACACATCATCAAAGCATTATTGAAGGATATTTGAAGTCTTGGTAAAGAAACATATTGACTATTCGTAGAGATTCTTGTAGACCATGATGCATTAGCCATCATGAGGTGACCTTGAATATTTTTTTTGGTGACATGAATACTAGTGGTGACACCTTCTAAAAGATAAAGGTTTCCATTGATGACATGACGTGGAGGCTAAGTGAAGGGATAACTGAAGATTGGCAGGGCTTGTTGAAGAAGACATTGGAAGGTGTGAAGTATAACCAAATTCATTTTAACGAAGTAAAGCAAGGGTTGGAGCCCAAGAGGTTGGAGCCTTGAAAAGACAAGGTTTGTGCCTTAGAATATAGGGTTGGGGCCCTAGAGGATCGAAGTCCTGAAGAAACCAGGTTGGAGTCTGAAACGGATATAGGGTTGGAGCCCTTGAGGCTGGTGCCTCAAAATTGACAAGATTGGAGCCTTGGAAGTCCAAGTTGGTGCTTGGCATATTACAGGTTGGAGCCTGGGGGATTGAAGGTAAGTTTCTTCATCTAGGGTTGGAGCCCTACATATATTGTACTTGATTTATTGTAAAGAAGAAATTAATAAAATCATTTATTCTTATTGTTCAGTTTATGTTCTAAATATAAGTGATCTAATTGGTAAAAATAACAATTGAAAAGAAATACTGATTCACCACCCCTCTCAGTATTTCCAACAACCAGTCGCCATATGACGAAGTCTTACTGCTCCTCTCTACACCATATTAAAAAATTAGTGATATTTAATCTCAATATGCTTGGACTTGTCATGGAACATGAGATTTTATGCAAGTCGAATCCCACTCTTATTGTCATAGTAAATTAATGTTGTGTCGAGAACATGCTCAAACAACTCTCAAAAAATCTTCCTCAACCATACTGCCTCATAGCTAGCCATGCTAGCAACAATGTACTCAACTTCAACCATGTTGAGGGCTACAAAATTTTTCTTCCTACTCATCCAAGCTATTATGGAAAAATCTAAGTTGAAGCAAGAGCTAGATGTTCTTTTTCTGTAAGTAGAGTTATCAACCCAATCAATGTCAAAGTACCCTAGTATTCTTACATCTTCAACAATACATTCCAATCCAAGATTGATGGTCCCATGCATGTATATTAGCACATGCTTTGCAACAATCTAATGCACATGAGATGGTTTAATCATATATTGGCTCAAAGTATTGATGAAAAAACATATGTCCAGTATAGTGTTCACTAAGAACATCAATGCCCCAATAAGTTATCAATACTTAGAAGGATTTTCAAAATTAGGACCTGCCACTTCACCACATGACTTCTTGAAGTTCATCTCCATTAGAGTATTCATGGATTTACATTCTATCATACCAAATATTTCTAGTAGCTTGACAACATATTTCCCTTGAGAAAGGAAAATCTCTGTTGGGTTGTGTTATATTCTTTCCACATAGTTAACAGGGGGTTTGAGGGGTACCCGTAACCCCACTTTATGGTGTCCAGGGAAGCGCCCCGGAAAATTTTGGTTTTGGACCCTATGTTAGATTGGGCGGACCCACCTATGGTTTTGTGCATGATTTTCGCACATGTTTTTTAGACGCGATGGTTTTCGGTCCATGGTATTGGATCAATGGTTTTTTGGCCCATGGTATTGGACGTGATGGTTTTTCAGTCCATGGTATTAGATGCTTCGGCATGTATAAATATGTATTATAACATTGAAAGGAATATAATGAAAAATCAAGCTGGTAGTCCCGATTTTGGGATCCAGGGGAAAATCTCTGTGCATATGTGTTTTCATGTGTTATGCTCTCGCATTGTTTATTTTTTTGTGATTTAGAATTCGTATGCAGGTAATTTTTGTACGGGGTTAAAACCTACAGGTACAGCAGGGAGCTATAAGGCTCCAACATATCGGTACAGGTAAAAAGGCTGCTGACATTCTGAAAAAGCCCCTAGGAAAGGTCAAATTTTGACTTTCTGAGAACGACTTGGTGTCATTCAAAGACTCTCTGATGCGGGACTTGTATGATGCATTGAGCTTTGGGAGCTCTGGGGGGGTTAGGGGTACTTCTTGGAGCGACATATGATCATAGGGTGATTCACCATCCCCTGGTGGTATACATGTACACCCCACGATGACTATGTAGTAGGATGATTGGTTCTCCTATGAGGTCTGGATGATGTGTTCTCCATGACAACTATGTAGCAGGATGATTGGTTCTCCTGTGAGGTATGGATGTTGTGTTCTCCATGACGATTATGTAGCAAGATGACTAGTTCTCCTGTGAGGCCTAGATGGTGTGTTCTCCATGGCGTTTGTGTAGCAGGATGATTAGGTCTCCTGTGAGGACGATATTGATTAAGTTCTCCTATCGAAGCATCCTACCCATGTAGTCTAGGACTCATGGGAAGTACCTCTCATCTGATCAATGAGCAGGGAAATGAAGTTAGGAACCATAATATTACCGATGGACGCATCGTTGTATCTACTATACTCACTATGCTAGGATGAACTTCATTGATCTGGGATCAATGATACTAGTCTGGGACCAGTGGTAGGAGTTGTACATACTATGACGCTGACTTCGGGTTGGATAAGACTGGTCTGGGACCAGTGGTACATACTCCAAGACTGAGTTCGTGTCAGTGTAGGACTGGTCTGGGACCAGTGGAAGTGGTACATACTATGATGCTAACTTTGGGTTAGTTGAGACTGGTCTGGGACCAGTGGTACACTCTCTAAGCCTGCGATACTGGTATGGGGCTAGTGGTAGGAGTGGTACATATGATGACACTGACTTCGGGTCAGTTGAGATTGGTCTAGGACCAATGATACGCACTCTGAGACTGACTTTGATTCAGTGGAGGATGATATTGGTCTGGGACCAATGGTAAGAGTTGTACCCACTATGACGCTAGCTTTGGGTTGGTTGAGGCTGGTCTAGGACCAGTGGTACATACTCTGAGAATGACTTGGAGTTCGTATGATACATCCTCAATCATTTCTTCCTCTTCATAATTCGGACAATGCATAGCAGAACAAAGCAGAGCAGAGCAGATTAGAACACAGCAAAACAGATCAAAGCAATACAGGCAGAATAGAGCAGAGCAGGGCAAGAATCAGGTTGTACAGGGTAGTGCATTTGATGGATGAATAGTAGTGACCGACAGATAGATTGCAGATGAAGTTCTCCCTAGTTGGGAGGGAGTGTTAAAATTGGAAACTAGGGCCAAACTTCATGTGGGTCATCTTATTCATGGCTTAATATGTTATTAATTCCTCTCATCGAGAGGTGTAGGATTGATCTAAAGATCATCTGATTCCGATAAGTATTCATGGAGATATGAATTTATTTTGATTATGGAATTATTATCAAGCCGACCTACAACTCATGTAGGCTCAAAAGCCCAACAGTTACATCTATTCAAACATCAACAGTTTTGTATAAATATAGGAGGAATTCTCCTCATTTCACTCACTCATCTCATCACATCTCTCTCTCTCCTGCACAGAAAATAGGCTCTTCTCTACTACGCAGAAAAGAGACCTTTGTTACACAAGTGGAGGAGTAGTTGCAGATTTTAGGGCAGCAACTACAGAAGTGAAGTTTGACCTACATGGACCAAAATATCTCCTCATCAGAACTACATTGTAGGTCCATCTGGATCTCCTGTAAAGGCCATACATTTTGGTGGTGGAATCGAGACGATCCGACGGTCAATTTGTGAGATATTGTCTGCCCTAGTTTGGGAATGATCTAGGGTTTGCCGCTTCAAATGTAAATCTAATTTATGTACTATTTCTCTCTACTAGATTATTGAAGATAAAGGAAGATTTGATCAAAGGGTTTACCTAATATTTATATTGGGGTTTATCCCTGACTAGCCATCAAATCTTTTGTATCTTGTCTTGCTTGTTTTCTGTCGATATTTTAATGTTCTATCTGCACTTTACTTTATGCATATGTGATTGCTAATCTATGGATAATAATAATAAAAAGAAGTAAATTGCTATAAGCATAGAACATACCATATCTTAATAGAAATAAACCCACTGTCTAGTGGCCAACACAAGTGGATATTAATAGCCACTGTCTATTTCACCAAGTGGGTAGAGGCCATCCCAACTAGAAAGGGTACAAATTCAATGGTAATTAAATTTATGGAGGAGAATATATTATCTTGCTTTGGTTGTCCAATCAAAATTATTAGTGACAATTCTCAGGTTTTCAAATCTGCCAAATTCACTAGTTTCTTCCATAAATTCAATATCATCATCGGGAACTCCACTACCTACTATCCTCAAGGTAATGTCTTGGCTGAGTCCTCAAACATAATTGTGGTGAGGGTGCTGAAGAAGACCATCATCGAGAATCATAGGAACTGGGACTCCCAACTAAAGTTTTCCCTATGGGCCAACCAGTTAACTCCTAAATGATCCATGGGGAAATCGCCTTTTGAGCTAGTGTGTGGTAAGGATGCGGTCTTCCTGATCCAATTAGCGATGTCGGTGACAGATTTAATACAAGAAGCTGAGGAGGGACATGAAGGATAAATCGACTGGTCGAGCTTCACGAGAATAGAGAACAGGCGGGGGCAAAATTTTCAAATTACCAACAAAAGATGAAATCCCTTTTTGACAAGAAGGCCAAGGATCGACCTCTTCAACCAGGAGATTTAGTTCTCCACTGGGACGTCGAATGGGAAGACAAAGGCAAACACAAAAAATTTGATCTGCTATAGTTCAACCTTTCAAGATTGCAAAAGAAAGAGGAAATAACACGTACATACCTAAAAATATGGATGGTGAATCTCTGGAACTATTGGTAAATGGTTAATTCCTTAAACCCTATTTCCAAAACTAGAGGTACCTGTCTTGCACTCATTGTAAATAATGGTGTGTGTATTGTAATTGTTAGATGAAATTTCCATTATATGTTGAAAATTTCACTTTTTCAAAATTATCGTTTGTTTAGAAATGACTCCATGTCCAATGGAAGGGAGGCTATTGGTCTATAGGTTCTCACACCTTGCTAGCAAGTCATTATCTCGAGTTGGAGCCAATGTTGTCATTCACTGCATATTGAGCTTTTAGTTGACCAATGTTGCCAAAGAGTAGTGAATTTTGAAGCCATATTCCAGGCCATAGAAGCACTCGAAGTGATATGAAAATGGGGCACTTAGGCTTCTTGTCTAATTTTCAAGAACCTCTCCCAGTTCCAAAGCTTCAAATATTCCCAAGTCTTCATGATTAACCAATGCATAATTAAATATGTGCTTGAATCCATGAGCTCTAGTCAACTCAACTAAGCTCTTTGGGATTATGGCAAAGTCCTTTTAGTAGCTCTTGGCTCAACTCCATTGTTTTACGCAGAAACAATGGGTTTAGACACAATTTTATCCCTAGCTCTTGAATCTCTCGGCTCTTTTGGCTCTCAGCTCTGGCTCTGGCTCTCGGCTCTGGCTCTGGCTCTTGCTCTGGCTCTTGGCTCTTGCTCTCACTCTTTGGCTTCAGCTCTGGCTCTGGCTCTTAGCTCTAGCTTTGGCTCTTTTGCTCTAGCTCTAGCTCTGGCTCTTTGGCTCTGGCTTCTTTGGGTCTCTGCAACTCTCTGCTTTTCACTTGACCTCCAAGTGACTCCCTCGACTGCTTTGCGTAGTATCTTTCTACTTTCTCTACTCTCTCAGCTTTGTAACTACTTTTAGTATTTAGCTCCTCCTCAATTAAGCTCTATGGGCTCCTTTGAGGCATTTTCCTGGCTTTTTGGCTTCCCCAGTAGTTTCCCTGCATTCAATCATTCCCCTGCAACTCTGTGGCTTCTCTGCACTATCTGCTCGACTAGCCATCTGGCTCTACGACTTTGTGGCTTTAAAAATGCCTCATCATCTACCAAAACGCTTGCACTGTGGAATGATGATTAGGAGCTATTACAAAAGGAATCGGTTCTGTTTCATAGGCAAAAACCCAAAAAAGATCGTTCTCTGTTTACACAGAGAATACACAGAAAACCTGTAAAAATATGCCCAATCGCTATCTATCGGACTTCAAAAATCATTAATTCTGCCTTATATCCTTTTGGATCGGTATTTAGGCACCATCGTAAGTAATCGTTGATCAACGGCTATTATTGATTTCAGGTGGCTAACACGCACGGAGATTACCCACCCGAAAAGGGTGGTTTTCTCTCTCCGACACCTAGCCACGTGGCAGTCAGTGTATGGGCTCAGGTGGAGCCCATACAAAACCACTTACTGCCTACAGCCCACTTGAAATCCTGCTCATTTCATGGTTTCCCTTTGTATTTGAAAAATACATTAAAACACTGAAAATATCGCAAAATGGCTTTATGGAGGACTTCAAATATTATCAATTCCGCCCTATAATCCTATCATGTCCACGCTTTTATCACTATCGCAAGTCACAATGGCCTGGGGCTTCCCCTTTGGGTGTGTCGATCGGCTAATCGCAATCGCAAATCACAATTCGCATGCCATTGCCGACACTGATTCGTCGATTTCAGCGATCGCACCATTGCATCCGCCCAATCCTATCACATGTCTGCCTCTGATGGCCTCCAATCTGACCCACTGATCTAATCATCGAAGGTCGCTGATCAGGGGTGCCTTCTGCCCAACCTTAAGTCCTCCTCTTTGCCTCATGCGATGTGATTTTCCATTATAAGGCCTTTTAGGCCTTTTTTAGGTGTTTTACCTCTTTTCCCACAGAACAAAGGGGAACTTCCTTTTGTGATAACTTCTTCATCTAAAGTCTATTTTTTCCCATTCAAGTTGCATTGGATTCAAAATGAAGAGATATCTCCAATGAGACTATTTCTAAGAGTAGCCTGCAACTTTCATTTTCCTCTGATTTATAAAGGATTTGTGCCATTTGGCACCTTTTACCTATTATATGAAGTCTTTTAGACTTAGAGGTTTATCCAAGATCCATTTTTGGATCACGCCTTCACATTAAGGAACTTTTGGTCTCCGAAAGACGGATATACTGATCTGAATAGTACCTGAGAGTAATAACACCCTCTTGTTTCAGCCTCCACATACTTGCCTTGCATAGTGCCTTTGAACCAAAGTCTCTAACCACTTCCCTTCTTGGATGGGATGGTCTTCTTGGGAAGAACTGTCTTCCTCCTTTCCTTCCTGCAAAGCTTCTGTTGAAATGGTCATAGAAGGTGGTTTGAACTTCTTTACCTTGATCATTGATCCAAGGTGGCTCAAATAAATGTGAAGTACATCTTCTCCACAAAACTTTCAATTGTACCTATTTGAAAAGCTATCAACAACAACTATTAACAACAACAGAAACACAGACAACAACTGGATGGCCTAAACTCCTGCTTCAACAAAAGAAATAGATTTTCACATCTCGTTAACACCTCCATGTCTTATATCTGCATACAAATGATGGACTAGATAACAAGCCCACAAAACATGCCTTTAAACAAATGACCCTTCAAGTCAAGCATGTAGAAGAATACCATTAGGACTCTTTTTCAAAAGATGAAACACTTCATCATTATCTCCATTTGGAGACCAAGTTAACTTCTCCCAAGCCAACATTGCATCACATGCATGTCAAAGAAATCAATCCTGCAAGTTAATTTAACATACATGTTCAAAAACAAGGAAATTATCAACATCCTTGTGTTCATGCATCTCCTGCTCATGCATGCATTTCATACTTCAATTTTCACTTAAGCACACTATACTTTCGAAGCTGAAATGAAACATAATGTAGATGCAAAATAGACATGCAATCTTAATTGGATAGGAACTCTAACCATTTCTCACCAATCCCTTTCAAAGGTACTACCTTTGTCTGCACATCAACATCAACATGTGACTCAACCTGAGACACATCATTCATGGAATCTTCCTTTCCATTTCTGCCATCTTCTCTTTCCACTTTCTTCAGCTTTTGTGGAAGCATTGCTGGATTCAGAGTCCAACATTTTGCAGCAAGATGTCCTTGCTTGTGGTAGTAAGTTCACTACATGTGCATCCTCTTGACAGCATGATTTTCCTTGTCCAATGGAAATTTGGCTTCTTGCTTCTTTTCCTTCAAAAGTTTCCTGTATGTGGCCATTCTCTTCCAACATCTAGAAACATTATGGTTATCCAAACCACAAAAGGAACATGCAATTCTTTTCCATAATATGTGGAAATTTATCATGCTTTGCACAATCAAAAGGAAAATGTTTAGAACCATATTTATACCTTTCTCTTTCAGCTTTATTGCCTTCATGAGGAGGTGAATCAAATGAAGAAGTTGTTCCCTTTGGAACCCCATCAATCTATTCATGGTTGTTAGAGTTTCCCCAACTCTCTGGTTCAATTGTGTGCTTTTGAACACCTGCATCCTGCAAATGATGTTTCAAGCTATTGCATTCCTCCTGAATACAATATTCACACTCTATAATGCAACTCCTTCTTGGAGCTATTTCGATGGCCTTCATGGCAGCTTTGGAACTTTCTCCATAAGCTTGTCCATAACCAAGACCCAAATACTTAGGCCTTCCTCAATCATTATTGGCTCAACAATACCTTGTGCATGTTTACCCAAGCCTTTCCTCATGCCCATCTGACATTAGCTTGGAACCTATGCCTCTAGTATGTTTTTCAAAAGAACCAATATAAGCATCCTTAGAGGAATTTGAAGACAAACTAGAACGGTTTACCTCTTCTTCAAGCTCATACTTGACTAAGGCTTCTTGGGCAACAAGGAGTTGCGTCTCCAACTCATGCATCCTTTTCAGGTTCATATTTGTAATATGAAGTTGCCTCTCCTGCAATTTTTCAGAAAGCAACAGCTTCTCTTCCTTGATGGAATTCAACTACTCTCTAAGTCTTCTTCTCTTTCTTCCATGCTCATCCATTTCTCTCACCTTGTCCATCATGATGAACAAGTCTTGCTTCATGTCTCCATCATAGATTCTTGTGATGAAGGAGGAATTTGAGGATTCACTTGTAGAAGTTGTCATTATACCAATGAGAAAAAGAACTTCAAACAAGATTAATAAAGAGCTTATTTAAGAAACCTTTTGCAACAAACCTCTTGTGCTTCAAGGATTTCTTTGAGGTCCTTTGGGATAGAAGAATGCCTTTAGCCCTTCTTCCTCCTTGTTCTTCCTACACTGAGCTATTAATAGCTTTCCTTTCACCTCTGCAAACTCGAACAATAGCCAATCTGCAAACAAGCATACAATCAACCTCTGACTATTTAAACACATTTTAGACAAGCAATCTTTGCTCTGTCAATCAAGTATTCCGATATAACCTTCTTTGAAGGTGAGGTTAATCAATCTCAGGCTATGATACCACCTGATCTGAAAATGGGGCACTTAGGCTTCTTGTCTAATATTCAAGAACCTCTCCCACTTCCAAAGCTTTAAATATTCCCAAGTCTTCAGGATTAACCACTGTGGAATTAAATATGTGCATGAAATAAGGTGTATGCTTATGTTTATTGTTGACTATTTATGTGTTTCAGGTCTATTTTCTCGAATTGATATAACAGCAACTAAAGCAGCAAATATAATGCAGCAATAAAACAACACACATAAGATAGAAATTTAATTGGGAGTTCACCCAAAACTCTTGGGCTACGTCTCCATGAGCTCTAGTCAACTCAACTAGGCTTTTTGGGATTATGACAAAGTCCTTTTACAACCTCTTGGCTCAACTCCACTGTTTTACATAGAAACAATGGGTTTAGACACAATTTTATCCCTGGCTCTTGAAGCTCTCAGCTCTAGCTCTGGCTCTTGGCTCTGGCTCTTGGCACTAGCTCTGGCTCTTTGGCTCTAGCTCTAGCTCTGGCTCTTGGCTTTTGGCTCTATCTCTTGGCTTTCGCTCTGGCTCTGGCTCTGGCTTCTTTGGCTCTCTGCAACTCTTTTGCTTTTCACTTGACCTCCAAGTGACTCTCTCGACTGCTCTACGTAGTAGCTTTCCACTCTCTCTACTCTCTCAGCTCTGTAACTTCTTTCAGTATTCAGCTCCTCCTCAATTGAGCTCTATGGGCTCCTTTGAGGCATTTTCCTAGCTTTTTGGCTTCCCCAGCCGTTTCCCTGCATTCAATCATTCCCCTATAGCTTTGTCGCTTCTCTGCACTGTCTCTTCGACTAGCCATCTAGTTTTGCGGCTCTGTGGCTTTCAAAATGCCTCATCGTCTGCCAAAACACCTGTTTGTAGTGTGGAATGATGATTAGGAGCTATTACAGAAGGAATCGGGTTTGTTTCATAAGCAAAAACCCAAAATTGGTCATTCTCTATTTCCATAGAGAATACATAGAAAACCTATAAAAATCCACCCAAACGCAATCTATCGGACTTCAAAAATCATTAATTTCACCTTATATCCTTTCGAATCCATCTTCGAGTACCATCGCAAGTAATCATTGATCAATTGCTATTATTAATTTCAGGTGGCTAACATGCACAAAGATTATCCGCCTGAAAAGGGTGGTTTTCTCTCTCTGGCGCCTAGCCACGTGGCAGTCAATGTGTGGGCTCGGGCGAAGCCCAACCAAAATCACTCTCTGCCTATGGCCCGCTCGAAATCCGCTCATTTCGTGGTTTCCATTTGGATTTTAAAAATACATTAAAACACTAAAAATATCGCAAAATGGCTTTATGGCGGACTTCAAATATTATCAATTTTGCCTTATACTCCTATCATGTCTGTGCTTTTATCGCTATCGCAAGTCACAACAGCCTGGGGCTTTGCCTTTGGGTGTGTCGATCGCCGATCCATTGATCGTCCTATCACAATCACAAATCGCAAGCTGCATGCCATCACCGACGTTGATCTGCCGATTTCGGCAATCGCACCATCGCATCAGCCTAGTCCTATCACATGTTTGCGTCCGATAGCCTCCGATCCAACCTACTCATCTGATCATCAGAGGTTGTTGACCAAGGGTGCCTTCCGCCTAACTTTAAGTCCTCCTCTTTGCCTCATGTGATGTGATTTTCCCTTATAAGGGCTTTTAGGCCTTTTTTAGGGGTTTTTGCCTCCTTTCCCAAAGAACAAAGGGGAACTTCTTTTTGTGATAAGTTCTTCATCTGAAGTCCATTTTTTCCCATTCAAGTTTTGTTGAATTTAGAATGAAGATATCTCTGCAATGAGACTATTTCTGAGAGCAGCCTGCAACTTTCATTTATGATTTACAAAGGATTCGTGCCATTTGGCACCTTTTACCTCTTATATGAAGTCTTTTAGACTTAGAGGTTCATCCAGGATCCATTTTTGGATCGCAAAGACAAATCAGACCCTCTCTATTGCATAGTACTTTAAATGAGCTTCCCAACGGTATATGGAAGTCCAAAAATGGACTCCTGGATCAAAAGTTAGAGTAGATTAAAGATACCCTTTGAAGGCCACAAAACAAAGTATAAATGGCTAAGGGTCGAGCTCATCGTAAATTGTAAATTGGGGCTTACTGAAGTAGCGACAAAGAGGAAGACTTCAAAAATTGGCGATCGATGGGATTTTAAAGTGTAGTAGAAAGGGGCAGAGCTCTTATATCAACAAATCAGCAATCGACAAGTCTAATGGACCATTCTTAAGGAATTGCGGGCGAACATGTTGATAATGTTAAAACAATAAGGGAGGGTGGATGTCAATTTACAAAGGAAATCAGTTGCAAATCTAGAGGCAGGTAGGCCTTTTCTCTCTCTTCAAGGGGGCCACATGGTAGAGCACCATTAGTCTAGATGAATCCACATGGAAACTAATGTCAACATGACCTAGCAGTACGGAGGACACGTGGTATGCAGATTCAGCATTTTTAGAGGCCCTATGGGAGCATTTCTGGGTGACACGTGCCATGACTCAGGAAGGTTCCACGTGGCACTAATGATGTCATCAATCCCACAATCGAGGATCACACAAAGTGAAGTTCCTCCTCCGACGAAGTCCCTCTCGACTTGCGATTACGATATGTGGGAACTCCCCAGACGTAATATTTAATACAATGGAGTTAAAAATATTTCGGTTTTGTCCCTTTCAAAGGACGCATGCTCATTCAACACCCCCATCTCTGGACAACCCAGATTGACTCTGCCCAAATCAATGGCTTCCAGGCCTTTTTAGCCCCCCTGCCATATTTCCATTTATCAGCAGGGAGGGGGGGTCTAAAAATAGATTTCCATGCCAGGCCCTTCCGCTATGTGTCCCTCTCATATCATTTCGAACCCCCCCCCCCTTACCACTTACCACTCATGCCCCCCTATGAAAACCACTCGTCCTCAATACTCCCTCCTATAGTACAATTGAGATATCTTGGGCGGGCCCAATACTGCAGATCAAAAATCTCAAGTATCAAGGGGAAATGCCAAAGGTAAAGTGTTAGAAATCGCGAATATGCAGGATTTTATATAACAAAGGAAGAAGCCCCCTGGCAGGAAGTCTAATGTCCCTAGCGCCCGAGGACTAAGCACCTAGTCAAAACCCCCAGTCACACAAAGTGAAAGGGTCTAAATCATAAAGGGCCAAGGGGAATCAAAACTCGACGGTTTCATAATGTTTTATTGATAAGGATCAGCACAGTAGAGCCCTCCATATTACATCATAAGTGCATCACCAGGCATATCAAGGCGCCGATACTATTTCACAAAGCTTTAAAGGCATGATGGATAGACAACTTTAGAATTTAATAAAAGATATGGAGCATTCAACTCGACATGGACTAATCTAGAAAATTCCTTTGCGTCATGGAACCAGGGTTAACACTGACACAATTAAACAAGGACTTAGAAGCTCAGGGGACTTGACTATCCAGCATGGTGCTCCAATGCAGAAGGGAGATGAGGTACTGCTCAGGGGTCCTCTGCTTCAATACTGTAGCATGAACTAATAGCACCTACTCCCAGCTTCAAAGGAGGGATGATTCGAGCAATAAAGACTAAAGCAACGGGAATCGACTTAGCAACATAAGAGGCCATATCGTGAGAAGACTACAACCCGAAGTAGGAGGATCACAAGGATGAGCACGGAGATGTCTTATTAACATTTTCATCTATTTGTTGACTGAGTTGTTGTCTTGTAACGTGTTTCCCTTTAATGAGGCATTTATCATGTTGTAATGTTTTTAGGGCCACAAAGCCATCCCTGACTGAGACAACTAGTTAACCTAACAGCTGAGACTCGACCAAAGATTTTTGTTGTAATGAATGTTCAAAGACCCCCCTCTCCAGATAAATAGGGGGAACAATACTTCACAAAGGTTCAAAAATTATAAAGAAAAAGATACATGTTATTTTCATATTGTATGACTTTATAATACAAATCTTTCAGAATATCAAGGAAATGGTGGTGATTCCCACTTCGAGTATTATAGTATGTTGGCCTGCTGTTAAACCCCATTTTTTTCATGTTTCTTCTCTGAATTCATGTAATCATAGCTGCTAGATATATTTCAAACTTCCTCACAGATTCATTCGTATCGATATGTTAATGCATGTGTCAATAACTTCCTCACAAATTCATTTGTATTGACATTGTTAATGCATGTGCCTGAATGGATTATTGAAATTATATCCTTAAAGTTGGGCTCCATGAATCATAGCACTTGATTTCTCCTTTGTCCCTTATATCCACTTGTAACTCAAATAAGCTTAGAAATTCTTATTGCTTCAAGCTCTATGTGTCAAATATAGAATTCTTTATGTCTTAGGATCTATGTGATGAGTTGCTTTTTCTCCTTATCCTCTCTCATTGCTCTATAAAAGCTTATTAAACTATAATTCCTCAAAATACTTGGCCTCCACTATTTTATGCACATATTTCTATGACCTGCATATGTGAAGAAGTACTTGAGATACATGACTAATACCTTTGGATGAATGAGCCAACCAATTCCTTTTTATATTTATATATAAAATATATGTGATGTCTCTAGTTTCCCAAGAATCATTTGAGATACACCAAATCTAGAGGTGCCTAGGCACTAGTCTTGTAAGCAATCCAAGGTTGTCTCTAGGAGAGACAACAAGGGGAATATGTCTTGAATAGTCCAATCTTTTCCATTCCCATGGGTGGTGCTAATGTTATACTAGGATTCCAATGGTTACAATTTTTTATTATGATAGCTTTCAATTTTCAAGAACTTTTCTTGAATTTTTTTTACGAAGGAAAGGAAGTACAATTAAGGGGCATCGCAGGGAAACCAAGAAATATAATCATCTCTAATTGCTTGAAAAAACTTATCAAGAAAAAACAATGGGGTATAATGGCACAATTATGCTCACTATGGGTTCAAACATACATATCATCTATTGTTAGGTAGCAGAAGCCCTACGCAACAGTCATGAGGCACAAAACCCAAAATTTTGGGTAAGAATGGGGTAAAGACTCTGCGGGATGCGCGAAGTCTGATAAATGATAAGTAGAGTCAAAGGGTAGTCTGCAAAAAAATAATGTAAAGAAATATAACTTGAGTTGACCCGCCTAAGAATCGTGAGCCATGGAAAGGTATAAATAAAACAGGGCTCTATGAGTAGAGGTTGCTTAGTTTTGGTATGCAATCTTGGATCTGATGTGGAATGGGTTTTTGAGGAGAAAATTCTGAAAGCATTTGTAAGTCCAAGTCGAGGGTATTGGGGAAGGGTTAGAGGCTCTGCAGCTGTGTGCACAGTGGCCTGGAAGAGTCCGCGGCTATGTGCACAGACCCTTGCAGCTGAGTGCGCAGGACAGATCTGGATGTATTGGTGATAAAGTGGAAATAAAGATAAGTTGCTTCTATAATTCTATGTTAAAACTGAATTATCATGGATCTGGCTTTTTGTATGGTTAAAATAATTGTTTAATCTGTTTGCATATGTTTATGTTATGAATATATGTGAATTTGGTTCTATTATAAGTGCGCGAACTAGTTAAATCTGATAAATGTTTTCATAAAGACCACAATAAGTAGATTGAATATATAAACAACGCAATAATAAGTAGTAAGGATTATTCTGAGTTTGGATCTGCGCGAAACAAGGCAGCGCGAAGCTGCAAAATGGTGCACAAACTTCCAGACTAGATCTAGACATCCCAACGTGCAGAAACCTGGTTCCAACACCCTCCCTTGCTAACTTAGGTGAGACCTTAGTCCGTGCTCCGTGGGTTGTTGTTGAAAGGGCTGGCAACTGCAGGATTTGTTTGGATAAATAATTTTTTCAAACTTGGGTTAGGCCAATATAAGCGAACAAATGGTTCCGTTGCTGGGAATGGGATCTGCCTAAGGGGTGTCTAATGTTGGAACACTAGAACCCTACAAAGAAAGAGATTGAAGAGTGGTGGAATCTAAAACTCCGTGAGTTTGCAGTTCAGGAAAACAAAAAGTCGTGAATATAGGAGGAAGATTGGTTGGATCGCTATATATACACAGATATTCATGAAGCCTTCTTCGTGACATTTCTGGTAGACCTGTATGAGTGGGTCACGAGGCTAGCTGACAGTGTGGGAAGGTGCAGATTAGATCAAACTATTGTGTGGACTCCGAACCTGGTGCTTAGGCTAGAATTCACTGAAGATAAAATTGCATGCATCGTAGATCATTGGCTAGATCGAGTGATAGGAGGATTTATTACTGAGTTCATGATAGATACAACTGTTAGCTATAGTGAAGCAGAAAAGCGATTTCTTCAAGGACTGCATGGTAAGTATATCAAATCATTGAATATTTGGATTAATATGTTGTTGTGTGAAAAATAGACTATGCACGTTTATTGATGTCTGGAGTAACGTGGAGTGGAAGAGGTTACCGTGGAACGGGAAGGGTACAAAATAGTCCTTTGGCTTCTATTTCACGGGAAAGCGAGGAGGAGCTCGCGAGGTTCTCACCAAGAAGTGTAGTCTGGTCATTCAGGGAGTGCTTCCCACTGATACCACCTCCGTCCACGCCACCACCCACTTCATCTGCATCAAATCCATCCGCTCCAACACCAACCCCACCTCCGACCCCACCCCCACCAAAAGTTGGGATGGCGAGCGCAATCCAGCTGCCAACATTTAAGGGTGTAGGAAATGAGGAACCGGGCTGGTTCTGGTTTGTGATAAAGTCTGTATGGGATGCTCAGGGCATCACAGATGATTACATCAAGAAGGCTACCTTAGTGAGCGTGCTACAGGACTGTGCATTGACTTAGTACATGAAATATTCAAGTGATCATCCAAATGAAGGAATAGCAGCAATTCAAGAGGTGCCAAACAAGGAATTTGGGTGACCAAAGTTAGAAGGACAGTCAGTTATTGGGTTCAAGGAAATTGTAATGTTTCCTGGTGAAACCCTGTGGGATATGGATCAGAGGTTGAAAAGCACTATCCGCGAGGCCACTATGACACTGTCGGATGCACAACACCGTGCATGGTTTGTCGCATCATTAACACCATATTTGAGATCGGCTCTGTCGCAACAAAATATCTCAACCCAAGAAACCCCAATACAGGATCCAGGGTTGGGAGTAGAGCAAATCGAAGTGCAAATACAAAACTTATGTCTAGAGATGCGAAGCTTGAAACAAGGCCAGGCGCCTAGGACAGAGATACAGGAAGAAGTGTGGTGTATCAAATGTAAGGGACAGGGCCACGATAAGGACCATGTTCGATCTTTGCGAACTATGTAGCAGGAGGGGGACCAATAGTGTTGCAACCAGAGGTACAAGCTGGGCCAAGCATGGTGCCCGCACTCTGTTGTGCAATCTATTAGGTGGGAGGAAAGCATGCCACAGACAATTCTCACCTATTGTCAAACTTAAGACAACCCCCTCCTCAACAATTATTTTGTAACTTCTGCAGAACAGTGGACCACGATGAAAGAAATTGCCATAGTTACGAAATGTTGATGGATCGAGCACCTGCTTATAGGATGCACATGGAGGCGTGTGGATAGGATCCCACCACACTGCTCGTGTGGGGAAGATACCAAGGATGCAGATGGGGTCGTAGGGGGATGGGACCTAGACAGGGTCGAGGACAATTAATTTTCTATAATTATGGAGGGTCGGGGCATTACGCGTAGGATTGCATGAACCCAACCAAAACCTATTGTCCTTACTGTTACCAATTTGACCATAAAGCAGTTGATTTCCCCATGCTAATTGCTCAAATGCAGGAAAAGGGGGTGCTTCCAGCTAACCCCACTAAGAATGTCCAAATGATGAAGGCTTTACCCTGCGTGGAGGATCCTAATGTAAATATGATGCTCCAAAGTGGTGCCACCACTGGAGGAGATAAGGGGAAGCAGCCAGAGGTGAATACATGGGTCCGTAAGGCCCCCCCAAAGCAACCAAACTTTGACTTGGAGCATGCAAAGGAAGCCTTTATAGATGCCCAGAAGAACTTCGCGGAAGCTTCTACGTCTGAAAGTAAGGATCAATTTGGATCAGAGAAGGATACTTCTATGCTAACCACCTTCTTGGAAACTTGCATGAACTTACTCAGGGATGCTAAAGCATTAAAGGGACTGCAAGAATTGATAACTCAATGCGCAAGAGTGGACCAACTGCGAATGGTCCGAAAAGTAGGTAAGCATGCCTTGCACACTGGTCGGGAAATGTGACTGACTGTCAAGATCGGAGACTATGAGATGGACCAGGTCATTTTGGATTGGGGGTCCGACGCGAATGTCTTGCCAAAGCAGACTTGGGAATGCATGGGCAGGCCTCCAATGCAATGGTCTCCGATTCAATTACATATGGCTAACCAACAAAAGATTTTGCCCATGGGAAGACTGCATGGGGTTACAGTAGACATCGATGGTGCCAGCACCCAAATCGATTTTGAGGTTATAGAAATTGTGGATGATAGTAACCCATATCCTACACTGTTAGGGATAGATTGGGCAATGGATATGAATGAGTCATCAACCTCAAGAAATGAAAAATGATATTCGAAAAGAAATCTCTCCACGTAGTGGTCTTGTTGGATCCAGCGGAAGGGGCGCAATATACTGAGCCCATGCGTGACCAAGACAGCAATGGTGAGTTGGACTATATCTACCATATTATAGTACAAGATCAGGACAAGGTGAATCCAACACCGGATGATAGACTCTAATGGGACCATGATAGCTCTTGCATGTCAGACTCAGATGAAGAGATTGAATGATGGCAGAATCGGCTGCATGAAGTAACCACACTCAATTGTAATAGGATGGTGACAATAGGGGCAGAGGAACAACCGGAGGTATCTGTGAAAGCATCACGTGCAACCGTTGATTCAGAAAAGGGTGTAGCTCTGAAGATGCGAAGGAAAGGGCATCGATGTTGAAGGCAGGCGTGTGCATGGCTAGAAGAATGAAACGAAATAAGCATTCCTCGCCAGCATAGGCTACAGGTGTACAAGGTGCAGGCATCCAACCTGCTTAGAATTAGTATTCCACAGATACCCCAATAGACCAGTGCACTAGCGGTTGGCGCCAAGGTTAGCAGGGGATCAAGGAAGTTACAGATACAACAGGTTCGTTGGGATTGTAATAGATGACAAAAGAAAGGATAGAGTAGTCGTCGGCCTCATAAATTGTGGTTATGGCCAAGGAAGCAAAGTGCGCTAAGAAGGGACAGATCTAGCAAAGTAGCCTAGCAACGAGCTGCGACCCTGCTATCATGGTCGCACCTGCACTTAGGGCAAAACATAGCCCCCCGACTAACTACCTAGATGCTTGAGAGGTGCTCACAGCTCAGGATAGCAGGGAAGCTCCAAACTCGCACCAGAGGTGCGAGCACTTAACTAGCATTAGAAACTATAGTCTCAGTGCCTCGAGCAGTTGAAAGAAGGTGTGGGACTATAAACCAGTCTGCGGAAAACCGGTGTGGCAAAAGGATTATTTACCAAGTCAAGTAGTCCAAAAGATCGCAACTACGCCCCAGTGATGGCGCTACCAAGGGGAAAAGTCAAAATATGATCGTTAGCAACATTGGCCTTGACAGTAAGGTCATATTACGTCAAAGAGGAGCTGGCAGCGGGACATTAAGACAAAAGTTCTGAACAAGATACGCAAAGATCTGCCAACTCAACGCCGCTAATAAACTAAAAACGGAGGGAAGTGATTTTTTCAAATCTCATAGTTTGTGGCCGGCACTAGACTTTTGGCACTTTGAACCAACAAAAAGCAGTGAGTACGCGGCTACCAGGCACCTCATGAGTACCATGGCAATAACTCGAGCACGGGTCGCTGAGGAAATGCAAGTGAATCAAGCAGAGCCCGAGGACGTGACTCAGGTTCCCAAAGTTCCTATGTCTCCACGTACCCTGTGACCCAAGAAGAACAAACAGACGGTAGAAATAGTCCGGGCCTCACCAAGATTCAACAAAAGCTCGGCAGTTGACAAAGGCAAAGTAGTCACCACCGAACCCACTGAGGAGGATGACGACCTGCAAGCCCTGATTGATCAAATTGACACACAGGCGGAGGAAGAAGAAGTTGTGTTCCAACTTCTATTGTTACCCCTGTATCTTTCTCCGTGGACCGGGATGACCAAGAATCCGAAAGACGTGGATGCTACAAGACTACACTCCAGAGCCCGCTTCTTCTGGACGACATAAGGTTCAAAGGGTTTTCGATGGGGCACGTTCCCAGTATCAAACTCAAAGATTAGGACCTTGCAGATAGAGACAAGTTCCCCGAACTGGCCGAAGACAAGATATTGCCACATAAGTGCTTACTAGGTGTGGAGAAGGCGGGACTACTAAATCTCAGGTGGATCCCTCACTATCACCGCACGACCATCACCATATTTTTGATCTAATAGATGCTATGTCTCATACATGATGGATATCTATGTTTGCTTTTATCAATCCTTCTGGTTACAGGCGAATTGCTGCATGAGAGCCAGTTTCTCAGCCTTGAGGAGAGCTTACCTGAAGCCGTGTGGTATATTTTGCTCTGGGCTATAAAGGATGCAGCTAGGATTTCCTCGATCCGAGAATTTTGAACCTCCACGGAAGGAAATAATTGAACATGGATTTATCGAAGATCATGCATGTCCCCCACAATCTACAATAATTTTCAAAGCACGCCTGAGTTCAAATCATACATGCATCACATGTATACCTGCATGCGAAAGGATCCAGAGCGATCATGGGTCACACTTCCATTCATTGCAACAGATGATGCTATTTACGTGGTATTAGTAGCATGGCCTCTAGAATAGTGCACCCTAGACAAGGTCGTTCTCAACAGGCTAGTAGCACAACAATAGAAGAAGGAATGACAGAAGTGACTCACTCAACTGGCAGAAAAGACACGTCAGGAACAACAAGCTGCTTTGCAGCAAGAGGCTACCACAAGCCCAACACAGAAGGGCACCAAGAAGATCAGGGAATGGACTTGGAACAAGACCTGCAACAAGAAATGGAGATGCAGGACCACCTCAAGTAGTCGCACACCGAGGAATCACCAGCCACCCGAAAAAAGTCCAAAATAGCGAAGGCTCTGGAAAAAGAATTTATCAACAGTAGCAAGCCCACAAGCAATATTCCCACCAGAACATTGCCCAAACTAATCACTGAACAGACACATATGTTGGGGGATATCAAAGCACAGTTGTAGGCATTATAGGAGTGACCCCTAGGTTGTGTCACCCGACAACTAGTAGAAGATATAGCCACCACCGAGTAGATGGTCAGCATGCACACGCCACACACCCTATCGTTGCCAGCAGAAGTTGTCATAGCCACAACCGCGGGCAAAGAATGTAGTTGGGAATTAAATCTAGCGCCCTATCTAGAGAATTATTATACCTACTACAAGAAGGAGTAACTCAGGATTTTCGAGCCAGGGAAGATCGTGCTTTCCACATCTTGATAGAGTAAAAGGCCAAGATAGAATAGGTCACTCGCCAGCATGATGACTTGGCCGCACGATATCGGGAAGTAGACCAAGCTATGACAGAGGCGTGTAGCATGGTACTAGAGTTAGCCATCCCCTAGGACCTCCCACCAGCTACCAAGGTTTAGCACATGGCAGCTGGCTTTTGCATGGCCCAAGCGGAGGCTACAAGAGCCCAGGACGAACTAACGTTATAGGTTGCAGAGCTCTGTCTCAAGGCCCGACCACCCACACCCTCGGCCGAACGGGAACGCCGCCGCAATGAAATTATAGCATGATGGGAAACGATGAGGAGTGTTGTTCATGAATGCTCAAGACTACTGGGTCAGTCTCTCGAGATACTCACATCCCTCTAGGAGGACCCAACCATACAGCAAGTGGAAACTGAGGTGCGCAAGTTATAGCAGGTCTATGACACTGCTCGCGGGGTTGCACAGATGGTCGGTGTCACACAGTGGTTGGCCAAAATGAAGGAGGCCCAGGCACTCAAGGCCCAAGTGGACGCAGTGCGGCAACAGGAAGCAGTACTCAAAGAACATATCCAGCCCTAACTCGAAGAAGCGTTTAGCGTATCTATAACTTTGGAAGGCAAGGTAGTGCATATGCAGATAGTGTGTGACACAGAGCAAGCAATTGCAACTAATAGGGATGCATTAGTGGCTCATTTGGAAACAGTACAATGGTTCGCAGCCGAATTTGTTACAGGGATAGGTGATATGCAGAAGTTGTTGACCGACCTCCACACGAAGATTCCCACACCAGCTGAGTGACTCAGGATGAGTCATGATGATTGTGTTGGGGGATTGTTGGGTAGCAGAATCCCCGCACAACTGTCATGGAGCACAAAGCCCAGAATTTTGGGTAAGAATGGGGTAAAGACTCTGCGAGATGCGCAAAGCGCAATAGATAATAAGTAGAGTCAAAGGGTAGTCCACCCAAAAATAATGTAAAGAAATATAAGTTGAGTCGACCCACCCAGGAATCGCGGGCCATGGAAAGGTATAAATAAAGCAGGGCTCTATGGGTAGAGGTATCTTAGTCTTGGTATGCAATCTTGGATCTGATGTGGAATGGGTTTTTGAGGAGAAAAGTCTGAAAGCATCTGTAAATCTGAGTCGAGGGTATTGGGGAAGGGATAGAGGCTCTATAACTGTGTGCACAGAGGCCTGGAAGAGTCCGCAGTTGTGTGTGTGGACCCCTGCAGCTCAATGCGTGGGACAGAGTTGGATGTATTGGTGATAAAGTGGAAATAAAGATAAGTTGCTTCTGTACTGTGTTAAAAATTAATTATCGCGGATTTGGCTTTTTGTATGGTTAAAATAATTGTTTAATCTATTTGCATATGCTTATGTTATGAATATATGTGAATCTGGGTCTATTATAAGTGCGCAAACTGGTTAAATCTAATAAATGTTTGCTTAAAGACCACAATAAGTATATTGAATACATAAACAACGTAATAATAAGTAGTAAGGATTATTCTGAGAAACAAGGCAGCACGAAGCTGCAGAACACCGCGTGAACCCTCCAGATCACATCTAGACATCCCAAGGGTGCGGAAACGTGGTTCTAGAAACCTCCCCCAATACCTCGGGTGAGAGCTCAGTCCATGCTCCGCGAGCTGTTGCCGAAAGGGTCAGTAGCTACGGTATTTTTTTGGCTAAATAATTTTTCCGAACCTGGGTTAGGCCCATATAAGCCAACATCTATTTCTCCAAATCTCCAAAAATTCTTGGATAATTATTCCAAGGTGTTTAATAAAATATATGGAGCATTCAACTCGACATGGACTAATCCAGAAAATCCCTTTGCATCACGGAACCAAGGTTGACGCTAACATAATTAAACAAGGACTTAGAAGCTTAGGGGACTTGACTATCTAGCATGGTGCTCCCATGCAGAGGGGAGATGAGGTACTACCCAGGGGTCCTATTCTTCAGTACTGCGGCATGAACTGATAGCACCCACTCTGAGCTTTAAAGGAGGGATTATTTGAGCAGTAAAGACTAAAGCGACGAGAATAGACTTAGCAACACAAGAGGCCATATCGTGAGAAGACTACAACCTGAAGTAGGAGCGATCACAGGGATGAGCACGGAGATGTCTTATTAAATTTTTCATCTAATTGTTGACTGAGTCGTTGTCCTGTAATGTGTCGCTCTTTAATGAGGCATTTATCATGTTGTAATGTTTTTAGGGCCACAGAGCCATCCCTGGCCGAGATAGCTAGTTGACCTGACATCTGATACTCGATCAAAGAATTTTTTTGTAATGAATGTTCAAACACTCCCCTCTCCAGATAAATAGGGGGGACAACACTTCACAACGGTTCAAAATTATAAAGAAAAATATACATGTTATTTTCAGACTATATGACTTTATAATATAGGTCTTTCAGAATATCAAGGAAATGGTGGTGATTCCCCCTTCGAGTATTACAGTATGTTGGCCCACTATTAAAACCCATTTTGTTCATGTTTCTTCTTTGAATTCATGTAATCATAGCTGCTAGATATATTTCAAACTTCCTCACAGATTCATTTGTATCGATATGTTAATGCATGTGCCAATAACTTCCTCATAGATTCATTTGTATTGACATTGTTAATGCATGTGCCTGAATGGATTATTGAAATTATATATTTTAGTTGAGCTCCCTTAATCATAGCACCCAATTTCTCCTATGTCCATTATATCGACCTGTAACTCACATAAGCCTAGAAATTCTTATTGCTTCAAGATCTATGTGTCAAATATAGAATTCTTTATGTCTTAGGATCTATGTGATGACTTGCTTTTTCTCCTTATCCTCTCTCATTTCTCTATAAAATATTATTAGACTATAAGTCCTCGAACTAGTCGGCCTCCACTATTTTATGCACATATTTCTATGACCTGCATATGTGAAGAAGTACCTAAGATACATGACTTATACCTTTGGATGAATGAGCCAACCCATTCCTTTTTATATTTATATGAAATATATGTGATGTCTCTACTTTCCCAAGAATCATTTGAGACACACCAAATCTAGAGGTGCCTAGGCACTGGTCTTGTAAGCAATCCAGGGCTGTCTCTAGGAGAGACAACAAGGGGAATATGTCTTGAATAGTCCAATGCTTTCCATTCCCATGGGTGGTGCTGATGTTATACTAGGATTCCAATGGTTACAATATTTGATTATGATAGCTTTCAATTTTCAAGAACTTTTCTTGAATTTTTTTTAGGAAGGAAAGGAAGTGCAATTAAGGGGTATCGTAGGGAAACCAAGAAATATAATCATCTCTAATGGCATGAAAAAACTTTTGAAGAAAGAACAACAGGGCATAATTGCACAATTATGCTCACTAAGGGTTCAAACATCAGAATCATCTATTTCTCTAGATCTCCAAAAAGTCTTAGACAATTATTCCAAGGTGTTTGATACTTCCAATGGCCTCCCACTTATTCTTGATCATGATCATGTGATTCACTTGATTCTAGGAAGTGTTCATCTAAACATGAGACCTTGCAGATATCCTTATGCCCAAAAGAGTGAAATTGAATGTATGGTTGTAGAAATGTTAGAGATTGGTATAATTCAACCTAGTCAAAGTTATTTCTCTGCTCCAATGGTATTGGTGCACAAGAAGGATGGACATGGCACATGTGTCAATGTTGAATTACATGGAGCAATTTACTTCACCAAGTTGGATCTTCATTCAGGATATCATTAAATAAGAAAGAAGACTGAAGACATTCTGAAAACAACATTTAGAACTCATGAGGGTCATTATGAATTTTTGGTCACGCCTTTTGGCCTTACCAATGCACCCAAGGTTTCATGAATTCCATTTCAAACCCTTCCTTAGAAAATTTTTGTTAGTATTTTTTGATGATATACTAATCTACAACAAGTCTTGGAAGGATCATGTTCAACATGTGAACAGGGTGCTCAAACTATTGGAGGAGAAACAATTATATGCAAAAACATCCAAATGTTTCTTTGGAATACAGGAGGTGGAAAATCTGGGTCATATTGTATCTCATTAGGGTGTTAAGGTAGACCCTAAAAAAAAAAAATCCATTAAGGAATGGGAAATCCCCACACCAATAAAGCATCTGTGAGGATATCTCGATTTGATAGGGTATTGTTGGCTTATTGGGCCCTGACCCAAGTTTGGAAGAGTTTTTAGCCAAACAAATCCCACAACTACTAGCCCTTTCAACAACAGCCCACAGATCGCGGATTGAAGTCTCACCCACGGTAGCAGGGAGGGTGCTGGAACCAAGTTTCCGCCCTTGGAATGTCTTGATGTGGTGTGGAAGGGGGGTTACGAACCATTCTTGGGCCTCGTACCACTTCTGTACTACTATCAGATTGCAGGTGTACTTTCTTATTAAGGAAATTATTATAGATCTAATCTTCTTGTTATAGTCTTTAAGCAAACATTTAAAAATAAAACCCAGTGCGTGCAATTATAAAGAGACATAAGCTCAGGTAACAGATGCATAAACCAGAACACAATAGATCCGCGATATTTCAGAAAAAAACTTATCTTTATTAATATCTTCCATCAATACAACTAGATCCACCCTGCACACTCAGCTACAGGGGTCCGCGCACACAGTTGCGGACTCTACTAGGCCTCTACGAATACAGTTGCATAGCCTTTATCTATCAACCAACACACTTGACACTGACTTACAGACGCAGAGAATATTGCCTTCATAAACCCATCATCAAGATCCAAACAAAAGCTTAACTCAAAAAATGCTTTCTACCCTTAGAGCCTTGCTCTATTTATACATTCCCATGGTCCACAGACCATGGGCAGGCCGACTCACTTCCTTTTATTTTACATTATTCTTGAGCAGACAACCCTTTGACTTGACTCATTACAATTCACGCTCCACTCACTTCGGGGAGTCTTTACCATACTTTCACCCAAAATTGTGGGCTTTGAGCCCCAAAACCATAAAGTGGGCCCTCTGCTACCCAATAGGCCCCCAACACAATCAACGTGACTCATCCCAAGTCACTCGGCTGGTGCAGCAATCTTCACGCGAAGGTCATGCAACAATTTTTGCACTTTGCTTACACTTGCAACAAACTCTTCCACCATCTGTTGTACTTGTTTTGCACGAGCCATCAATGCATCAGTATCTAATTCAGTCACCTCTCCAGGTGCATATGTTACCTACATGTGGGCCACCTTTTTCTCGATGGCTGTGGAAACCATGAATGCCTCATCAAGCCAAGGCTAGATCCATTCTTTAATCACTACTGTTTTTTGCCGAGCGGCATCAGCCTATATCTTAAGAGCCTGAGCCTCACTCATTTTGGAAAAACGTTGCGTAATAACAATCTTCTGTGCGGTCCACCTGACATTATCGTAGGCTTCTTGTATCTCCCTTGCCTCTGTTTCCAACCGTTGTAAGGTTGGATCCTCCTGTAGATACGTGAGCGTAAGAAGTGATTGATCCAACACATCGAAGCACTCCTACATAGCACGTGCTATTGTTTCTCGTCTAGATTAAATGATGCCTCTCCGCTTTTCGATGACCTTCGATGGTTTAGAAGGTTGTGCTTTGAGTTTCAGCTCTACGATCTACAAGCTGAGAGCCAACTGAATCCTCGTGGTCTCCTCCTTTGCTTCACAAAACCCGCTAGCCAGGTTGTGGATTCGTATGCCAACAGGAAACTTGGTCGCAATCTCCAGCTCAGGAGCACATGAACAAGCTTCCCCTACAAGTTGCTCCAACTGCTGACTCTGTGTGACCGCTTTGTCCTGTTGCAGGCTCAACTATTCTATATTAATTCTCTATTCATTTAGTACTTGTTCCGCGCATCCTTCCCTAGCGTGGAGCTCCTTTGTTGCGCTGTCCTAGAGCTGGTACAAGGTTTCGCACAAGAGGGTAGCCAAATTTAATTCAAGCCCCGTAAGTTGGCCCACCACAGCTATGTCTGCCTCATTTTCTATTACCAACGCTCCTGCTGGGATCGTGATAGTATTAGCCATTTGGGCCTTTAGCAGCTTCTCTGTGGTTGACATACCCGTAACTCCAAGAGTAGCGATGGTTCCAGGTTGCAAGGCCCATGTCTCAAGTTCCTATAACTGTGTGTGGAGCACCCCCAACACAATCTGTTGCTCCAACATGGCTTTGTCAATTGCTTCCTGGGTGACTTCGTAAACTGTGTCCCCTATGTCACCTAGGTCACCCTCGATCAATGAGGTCAGTTCTCCATCCCATTTAGACACCTTGACCTTCTTTTGTGGCTTCGTCCGTTCTATGGGCTGCAGCCATTTTAGCAGCGCACCCGTGGTGGTTGGCGGCATTCCTCTCATCCCTGTATCTGTGGTTGTCTCTGTAGGCACCTTAGAACTGCTTGAATCATTTGTCTTCGCAGCCCCTGCTGCGTGTGTTTTACACTACCTCCCGGGCCACCCGTACTTCTGCAGTGTGTTGTTTGTTCCTCCTTTATTGTGCTACTCACTTAGCTTCAGCCTTCTGTTTTTGGATACTAATCTCATTGTACCCCACCGCGTCGGGTCCACGCCACTCTGGTGGCCAAGTATCCAAAACCACATAGATAGCCTCATCAATGGAAATGAAGGGAAGTGTGGACCACGTCTAGTCTGGGTCCTTGCGCACCTGGATGTATACGTGGTGCATGTCTGCTTTAAACTCATCGATGTTCTTCACATTGTCATATGTCTCGTCGAGCAGACAGGGTTGCTGGTTTATCCATTGGCGGATGTTTGCATCCATTAGTATCCAAAAGATTTTGATGCCCTGGATCCTTGCAGTGTCCCTTGTCGCCCAGAGCGGTGTGTATTCGGTGGCTTCTGGCCAATCATGGTCCAAGGAAGGGAACTAGTTGTCTTCAAGTAGTTCACTTGTAAACAGCATGATGGATAACAACAACAATGCATAATGGAAAGTTTTACCCTCCTCTTGGACCTCCCTGCAATTGGTCAGGAATTTGTTGCAGAGGAACTGCGCCCAATTGAATCGTTCCCCTTTTGCGCACCACTTTGCTAGTGCAACGACTATTGTTGGGACCTCGTTGGTGCAACATTTCCACATCACCTTTCCTGTCAGCAACTGGGTAGCAATGTGAAACCCTTTGTTCAGAATACCGTCAATAGCATACCCTTGCTACTTCTTCTCCAAATTGTATATCCTTTTCAAGGTTTTCGTCGTTTTCATATCGCCACTCATAGCAACTATTTCCATGGGGTCCCTACCTTCATAGGGAAGTTATGTGATCTTGTGAATACGTTCAGCCGTGATGGGAATGGGTTTGTATATCCATAAGTATCCATCATGTATCAAACAGAGAAATTGTCGGATGACCAATATTGTGATGGGGTGCCATTGAAAATGTGGAATGGACAAGAGACAGAGCAACCCAACTTCCTCTACCTTTCGCAGTCACTTCCTCAACTGAAGTGTTGTAATAGGTCCCTCCACACTTTGATTCATTAGTTTGTTGGTCGCTAAATGGGGAAACTTATTAGTATCTGCAAGGTCCCAGTCTTCAAAATTCATAGTCAAGATGCGCCTAGTCGTCGTTCCTTCGAGTGGAACCTCTTTAGGAAGGGACGAGGTGAGGAGTATATTGTCAACATCATCCAAATTTGTCGGGACCTTGGCCTTCCCTTTGCTTGGAGGAACATACTTGGGTCGTCGTACTAGCTAGATATCTTCTTTTCCTTCTTCTTCTATTTCTTCAACATAGGTTGGAGGTTCCTCTTCCTCATCGTTGCTTTCAATAGTAACAACTTTGCCCTTTTCTTCCATTTTGAGCCTGCTAAATCACATATTTCACGGCGAAGTCCTTACTAGTCCTAGTATCTGGGGGTCCTTCTTGGTCTGCAGCGTCCTAGTTGATTTGGGGATTTTGACTACCTGTGGCATAAGATTTTGTGGAACCTCTTTGGTGGGGGTTATCTACTTGAGGAATGACTCTCGTATTTCCTTTGGAAATTCCTAAAACCATGGGCTTTCCTTCAGTAGTTTTTCATTCATCTTGCTCCTCTCGATTTGAACCCCGGGTGTCCTATTCTTCAAATGATCAAGCTTTGTTGTGTGCCCTTTCACTTGCTTGTTATGTACGATTGTGAATTCAAATTCAGCCTTTTTCCTTATTCGTGGCTCATTAATTTGATCTTGGCAGTAACCCCTATCCCTTAATTGCCCACCACCCACTCCTCGGTGTCATAAATGGGACATCTTATCATGAACAATAACTGCAACAGTCGTCTTCCATCCCTCCCATGCAACAACGCAGCCCTTGGTATGCGGGTGCATTCTATGTGTTTGACTAGCCCTGCGCACCACGACCAAATCACGCAGCTTTCCTGCAGCCTGTTTTATAGTCACGCGCCCTCTTTCAACTGCGTGGAACACTAAGACTGGGCCTCCTATAGATAGTCAGGTGGTCGCACCTCTCTTGCGAGCCTTCCTTTTCCCTGCTAGCCCAGGCCACGGGCACCCTTCATGTACCTTCGAATTGAATAGATTCTTGGGGTGTGTACTCCCTTTTTCAGTAGGGTGCAGTCACAACCATGATAGCAGGGTCATGACTTGTGTCAGGATCGTAGGAGGGCTGACTAGGTCCGGTTCCTTCCCTCGTGTGCTTGCACGGTCCATTTGGGGGTTTCCTATTTTTATTTTGTTAATTTCTTCATCTAGCCTCGTGCTTTTCCTGCTTAGTCTCGCCCCTCTTTCCTCCAGTTCACGAAGTCTTAGGCTACCACACCAAATGGCTTCCTTCAACTGCCGAATCCTTTCATGTAGGTCTATTTGTTTAGTTTGAATGACAGGGGTAGTGGTCGGTGAATTTCCCTTTACTTCCCGTCTGACTGTGGATAGAGTTTCCTTAGCACACGCTACCTTTTTTACGGTCATATCGGCCCAGCGAACCCTGGTTACGCACAGATTTAGTTGGGTCAATGGTTGCACAGCATACCACTGTGTCTGTCATTGTAGATGGGTAGCCACCTTACTCCGTTGTGGCTACCCTGGCTATGTTTTCCACGCACGTCCTCGTACCCAAAACTGCCTTCTACCTCCATGCTCATTCCCCCTCATCTTCCTTTGTGCACACCATCCTAGAGTGATTGCTACGTGCAGTGCCTCTTCCATCACCCCCTGTGGCTTTGGCCTCATGATTGAAGTTTCGCTAGGATTGACAAAATCCTCCTCCTTTGTTGCGCCATTGTCTGTTGGCTATTGTCGTGCCTCAATTGTCATGTATCGTAGCGATTTAATCATCATGTTATAGTTGAGTGTTGTGACTTCATGCAATCAGTTCTGCAATCGTTCGATTTCCTCGTCTGAGTCCGAGGTGTAGGAACTATCGCGCTCTCATGAGATTCGTCCATCCACTGTGGGATTCACCCGACCCTGGTCTTGCGCTATTATCTAATAGATGCCATCCAGTTCATCGTCACTGTCCTCATCGCGCACTAGTTCGGTTTAGCGTGCTCCTTCAGTTGGGTCTAGTGGAACTATTACCCGAAGTGACTTTTTTTCAAATGGCATTTTCCATCCTTTTAAGTTGATGAACCCATTCATGTCCATGGCCCAATCTATTCCTAGCAATGCAGGGTATGGATTACTGTCATCAAAAATTTCTATTACCTTGAAGTTGGCTTGCATACTTACACCATTAATTTCCACTATCACTCCTTGCAGTCAGCCCATCAATAAGATCTTTTGCTGGTTGGCCATCCTCAGTTGAATAGGAGACCACTGCAATGTAGGCCTACCCATGCATTTCCACGTTTGCTTAGGTAGCACATTTGCATCCGACCCTAAATCTAGAATGACTTGGTCCATCTCATACTCACCAATTTGTGATGTCATTCACATCTCCCGTCTGGTGTGTAGAGCATGTCTTCCCAGTTTCCGGATTATGCGCGGCTCCCCTAACCCTGTGCACTTCGTGATCAGCTCTTGTAGTCCTTTAATGGCTCTATTGTCACGCAACAACTTCATACATGTCTCTGAAAAGGTAGTAAGCATAGAGGGATCCATTCCCGGCTCAATTGGGTCCCTTCTACCTGGAGTAGAGACTTCCATGAAGCTCTTCTAAGCTTCCTTAGGCGTCTTCTTCACCTGTTCCACTTCAAATTCAAGTTCCCTTGTAGGGGCATCATGACCCTTCTTATCTTCTGCATATTTTTTCCACGCATCCCCCTTGATAGTTGTGCCACTCCTTAGTACCATGTTTACTCTGGGGTCCTCTTTGAGTGGTTCTGACTTCATCATTTGGACATTTTGAGTTGGAGTGGCTTGTAATACCCCCTTTTTGTGCATCTGGGCAATTAGCGTCAGATAGTCTACCATTTCATGGTCAAACTGCTCACATTAGGGACATGATATTCTCGTAGGGTTAGTGAAATTGAGAGCATAATGCCTCATCCCGCCACAATTATAACACATCAACTATCTGCGGCCTCGTCCAGGCCCCATTCCTCTTCCTCGTCTGCGTCCTTGGAATCCACCGCAGGGCCCTACAGCTGGGTTGAAACTCCGCACCTCAGTCTGCATTCGGTAAGTTGGGGTCCTCTCCATCATTAGGTCGTAGCTTCAAAAATTTCACTCATCATGACCTACTAACCTACAGAAGTTGCAATACAGTTGTTGCAGGATCTAGGTATATTTCTGCAACAGGTGGCAGTTGCTTGTTGCGTGTTTTCCTCCTACTTGACAAATTGAGCACCATAGGGTAGGCACCGCACTTAGCCCTACTTGTAACTCCAACCTTAGTGGCATCGGCCCCCCTCCCACCAGATAATTTGCAAATATGGGGCAGTGGTCTTTGTCGTGACCTTGACTTTTGCATTTGATGCATCCTACTTTCGTACGCACCTCCGATTGGTGCACCCTTTCTTGCTTCAAACTTTGCATTTCTAAGCACAGGTTTTGTAGTTGCGCATGGATTTGCTGAACTCCCAACCCTGGATCCTGTATTGGAGTTTCATGCAACCTCATTGTTGTCTCTAATGCTTCAGCTTGGGTTGATATATTTTGCTGTGATAGCTCTGTCCTCAGGTGTGGTGTCAAAGATGCCACAAACCACCCACAATGTTGTGCATCTGTCAGTGTCATGTTAGCCTCGTGGATTGTGTTTTTTTGTCTCTGATCTAGATCCCATGGGGTTTCACTAAGTAGCATCCCGATTTCCTTGAACCCGATGATCGACTGCATTTATGATTTAGGCCAGATGAATTCTTTGTTCAATGCATCCTGGATCGCTGTTATTCCCGCATTCAGGTGATCGCTCGAGTACTTTATATACCATGTCAATGCATGGTCCTACAGTGCACTAACCAGAGAAGCCTTTTTGATGTTCTCATCTGTTACGCCTTGGGCTTCCCATACAGTCTTTACCACAAACCAGAACTAATCTGGTTCCTCATTTCCTATACCTCTAAATACCAGCAACTTGATCTCTCCTACCATCCCAACCCTTGGTAGTGGTGGCGGTGGGGTAAGTGAAGATGGGTTTGATGGAGGTGGAGTAGGTGGTGGTGTGGACGATGGTGGTATTAGTGGAATGTGTTGATTTATTAGTCGGACTGTGCTTTTAGGGAAGAACCCTATGAGCTCCTCCTCGCTCTCTCGCGAAAGTGAAATCAGAGGACTATTTTCTAATCCTTCGATCCCGTGATAGCCTCTTCTGCTCCTCGTTACCTCAGACATTAATGGATGCGCATAACCTGTTTTACACATAACGGCATTTTAATTCAAGTAGTCAATGATTTGATGTACTTACCCCGTGGTCCTTGGAGAAATTTCCTTTCTGCTTCATTATAACTTACAGTTCTATCTATCGCAAATTCTGCGATAAATCCTCCTATTATCTGATCCAACTAGTGGTCTACTTCTCATGCGATTTTACCTTCAGATGCCTCTAGCCTGTGCACCAACTCGGGAGTCCACACTATTGGTTGATCCAATCTTCACCTTCCCACATTGTTAGCTAGCCTCGCAATCCACTCATACAACTCTGTCGAGAAAGACGTGAAGATCTCATGGATTTCTGTGTATATGTAGTGATCCAGCCACCTTTCCTCAGAGATCCATGGATTTCTACTTTCCTGTACCACGAACTCGTAACGTTTATGATCCAACCAATCTTCAAGCTCTTTCTTTATAGGGTTCTAGTGTTCCGACATCAAACATCCCTTAGGCATATCTCGGTCCTGGAAACACAACCATTTGTTGGTTTATTGGGCCCTGACCCAGGTTCGGAAGAGTTTTTAGCCAAACAAATCCCGCAACTACCAGCCCTTTTGGTAATAACCCACAGAGCATAGACTGAGGTCTCACCTGAGGTAGCAAGGGAAGGTGTTGGAACCAGGTTTCCACGCCCATGGGATGTCTTAATGTGGTCTGGAAGGGGACGGTCGTGAACCGTTCTAGGGCCTCACACCACTTCTGTACTACTATCGGACTGCAGGTGTACTTTCTTATTAAGGAAATTATTATAGATCTGATCTTCTTGTTATAGTCTTTAAGTAAACATTAACAATAAAACCGAGTGCGTGCAACTATAAAGAGATATAAGCTCAGGTAATAGATGCATTAACCAGAACACAATAGATCCGCGATATTTCAGAAAACAACTTATATTTATTGATATATTCCGTCAGTACAACCATATCTACCCTACGCACTCAGTTGCAGGGGTCCACGCACGCAACTGCGAACTCTACCAGGCCTCTGCGCACACAGCTACAGAGCCTCTATCTATCAACCAACACCCTTGACTCAGACTTACAGACGCAGAGAATATTGCCTTCACAAACCCATAATCAAGATCCAAACGAAAACTTAACTCAAAAACTGCTTTCTACCCTTAGAGACTTGCTCTATTTATACATTCCCATGGTCCACAGACCATGGGTAGGCCAACTCACTTCCTTTTATTTTACATTATTCTCAGGTAGACAACCCTTTGACTTGACTAGTTACAATTCGCGCTCTGTGCACTTCACAGAGTCTTTACCATACTTTTACCCAAAAATGTGGGCTTTGAACCCCAAAACTGTTATGCAGGCCCTCTGCTACCCAACATGTATTATCGCAAGTTTGTTAAGATTATGGGAGAATAGCAGCACCTCTAACAACATTCCTGAATGAAGACGCATTTTCTTGGACTCTAGAAGCAACTAAGGCCTTTGAACATCTTAAAGAGGCAATGTGCCAAGCACCGGTCTTAGCTACACCAGACTTCACAAAAACCTTTATTGTGGAATCTGATGCCTCAGGAAATGGAATTGGTGTTGTTTTAATGCAACAAGGAAGACCCATTACTTTTGAAAGTCGTCTAATAAAAGGAAAGTATTTACACAAAGCTATTTATGAGAAGGAAATGTTGGCAATACTACATGCACTTAAGAAATGGTGACCTTACCTAATGGGAAGACACTTCAAGGTAAAAACAGATCATGGTAGTCTTAAATGCTTTTTAGAACAAAGATTATCTTCAAAATAGTAGCAAAAATTGGTCACAAAGATGTTGGGTTATGACTTTGAAATCATCTACAAAAAAGGGAAGCAAAATGTTGTTGCAAATGCACTCTTAAATAAGGATGAGGATGTGAAATCATTGCTTTGTGCCATTTCTATTATCCAACCAGATTGGATAACTGAAGCAAAGGAAGAATGGAAGAATGTCGAAGAAGTATGGACACTCATTCAAAATTTGCAGCAAGATCCCAGTACATCTGATATATTTAGCTAGAAAAATGATTCATTATGGTACCAAAATCACTTATACCTTTCCAAGAATTCCCAACTCAAACAAAAGATTCTTCTAGAATTTCACACCTCTCCCTTTAAAGGATGGTAGTTAGGATTTATAAAAAATTACCACATGGTTAAGAAGGATTTTTTTTTCAGGATGGCCTTAAATTTGATATTCAATAAATTATGGCAGAATGTTTGGTTTGCCAACAAAATAAAGTCGAGACAATTAAGACCCCGAGTTTGTTACAACCTCTATCCATTCCAAGCCAATGATGGGAGGAGGTTTCAATGTATTTTAAAACAAGTCCGAAGGAAATAGTGTCATCACGGTGGTATTTGATAGAGTTTCCAAGTACACAAACTTTTGCGCATTATCTCATCCATTTAAAGTCAGTACAATTGCTACTGCATTTATGGAAACAATTCAAAAGCTACATGGAAACCCAAAGATTATTGTAAGTGGCAGAGATCCCATTTTCACTGGAATTTTTTGGATGAAAATATTTTCTTGTATGGGTGATCAATTAGCTCATAGCTCATCTTATCATCTTCAATCTGATGGGAAAATTGAGATAGTGAACAAATGTTTGGAAGGATATCTTTGTTGGTTTGTATCTGATAAACAGACATAAGGGGTCAAGTGGTTACCTCTAGCTGAGTGGTGGTATAAGATTTCCTTCCATACTGCAGCAAAAATTACCCCATTTATGGCACTTTATGGATGTCATCCATTGTCCATCACATCATCTTTAAGAGAAAATTCTAAGGTTCAAGCAGTGGAAGATCACATCGAGCATCAACAACAAGTTCTCCAACTCTTAAGGGATAACCTCACTTTGGTGCAGAATAGAATGAAACAATAGGCATATCAACATCATAGTGAAATAAGTTTTGATGTAGGTGACTTGGTATTTTTATGGCTACAACAATACAAACTAATTTCCCTCAAGAAAGCTAAGGAATAATAAATAATCACCAAAGTATTATGTTCCTTGAAAGGTGTTACAAAAGAGTGGTACTATGGCATACAAATTGGAGCTTCCTGCATCTTCTTGAATACACCTAGTTTTCCATGTTTCATGCTTAAAGAGGGTTATAAGTGACAAGCTCCCAGTTCAAACAACATTTTGAAAACTTGACGAAGAAGGAAACATCATATTGGAACCTAAAGCAGTCACGGAAATAAGAAATTGACAACTACAAAATCGATCAATTTCAAAGTATCTCATCAAGTGGAAGAACTTACCTCCTGAAGATTCCACATGGGAGGATAAGAATTTTATACAGAAACATCCAGAACTACTCAAGCTTTGAGGACAACACTTTTTTTAAGGAGAGGGGCATGTTAGGTCCCTATAATACTAGTGTATTCCCTCATTTTTATTGTTAGTATAGCCCCCTTATTGTTAGTGTTGTGCCCATGTAGTCCCCATATTATTATTATTGTGCCCCATAGAAGCTCATTATTGTTATTGTTGTGCCCTTACATTATTATTGTTATGTATTTTCTGATTATATTGTGACCCCTTAAACTCCTATATATAGAAAGGAGGTTTCTCCCTTGAAGAGCATAACTTTTAGGTCGTTAATCTATATATTTGTGAGTTGGTTGCATAACACAAGATACCAATAGTCGTTAAGGACTGATATTCTTTGACGACTGGAAATCCAAGATAAGAATAGTCCTAGTGGAACACACCCTGAGAACCCAAGTGGGGTATGTTTCGAGAGAGACAATGATGAGGGTGTCTATACATCATTGATCTTGTCAGCGTTGTGCTTAGATCTTGTGGAGAGATAGAGTTTTTAGTCAAGGCCTTGTTATGTGACAACGTTAGTTGATATGTTGCTAAACATATGGGTTACCAATCTGACTCTTCTTATGAGAAATTCTTCAAATTGAGAATGGCCAAGTACCATTATGAATACCTCCCTAGTTAATATGGAGTGTTGAAAAGTAACTAGGTTCAGTCTTCAAAATGATATGCATAATTGTGATTTTATGTAATTAACGAAAAAAAGAAAAATAAAATTATTATTGTAATGCTTGTCTCATGGGATTCATGAGCAGGGTATTCTATTTTAATAATGGCTCCCATTGTGAGCCTTTAGGATTTGTCATCTAGTCATAAAAGTCAATTTGAGTCTATGTCATGTATGAAGGACCCTTCTTGGGCATGTTATATATTTATATAAGTCCTTAAATAAGTTAGAAATCCCTCCAAGACCAAGACAAATTCACCTCCCTCAAGTCAGCTTCAAAATAATAATATAAATATCTCAAATAGACATGTTGGCTCACAATCATGTGACATCAACTTATTTTGATGGGAAACAACTATAAATACGGTTGTTCGTACTCTATTTCAGAGCATAATTTTAGAGAACTTCAGACAAGAACAAGTCTATAATACAAAGTGCAAAGTCACATAAAGGAAGTTTGTCTCCAAGCAAATAAGGAAGGACTAGAAAACAAGTTGGTTTGCATTGTTTTAAGGGATGATATCCATCACATGTATGAGGATAAGGATCATCTGCTGCAAGGGAATCGAAGACTATATCAGCATCATAGAAGGTCGAATCAAGAAACAGGATAAGTCTAGAGTGCAAGCCAAGTTGAAAAGAAAGTAGCCCCCAACTAAAGCGAAGGAAATCAAGGTTACAATATTGATGATTCACACATGCTAGAGTTTTTGAAGGAAGCTAAGAATTTCAGGAAGTCGAGTCTAAGAAGTAGCCGAGAAGGAAAGAATAATTAGCAGTTTGACCATTGTTGATTCAAGGAAGGAAAGGGTTAAGCTAAGAAGCTTTTTGTCTTGGTCTTGGAGAGGCAAATAGGTCAAGGGTCTTGGTCTTCGTACTCATATATTGGAATCTCTATAAGAAGAGGAGATTTTTTTGGTTTTCCTCTTAAAGAGTGAGAAGTTTTAGACCTGGATAATAGGCTATATTCTATGTCTCTTGTCTCTTTATGGCTTATGCATTGGTAGATGTTTGATGAACACGAATGTTAATAATCTAAGTAAAACAATATCCTAATATAAAGAAGTAAAAAGCACTCACAATAAGTTACTAATAGAAGAGAAATCACTTAATTTCTATGCCCTAGATTTCTCAACATTGTGGTGGGGGGTAACAATTTGTGAGAATACCTAAAATGGAGTAACTTCAGTTGATACACATTGAAGATTTATTATGCTAAGGAAAATGAGGAAGTCAACTACAAGAGAGTGAGAGTATGCACTAGATGAAGAAAAAAAGAAAAGGATGCTCAAAAGAAAGAAATCATACAAGACAATGATTAATATTCAAAAAGTTGGAAGGGACAAAAGGAAAATATAAAGATATAAAGTTGGTAGAGGTAGGAATTGTCACCCTTTGATTGGTAGAGAATGCTGAAAACATAGAGGTTGAGAGTTAGGATATATGATATAATGTAATCATCCCAATCCTTATGTAACAAGTCTTCTATGTTCAATAATTCCTCATGTTCAAGAATTATTTTTGGAAAATTTACAAGTATGTTCTTGATGATATTCATAGTGGTATCAACTAGAAAACCATGTAAATGTGAGAGATATGTTGTTCATTGCAGGAATACCTTAGGAAAAGTGAAATTGGTTAACCATTGAAGGAGATAGTAACATACTACTCCACATAAAATATTTTAGAATTGTACCCCTTATATGATATAATATTTGAGGAGGATACCTCAATTTTTTTCAAACATTGAAAGGAAGTGATGCAACAACAAACAAGACATTTTACATACTATAAATATCAAAGTTGTTAGATTGATGAAATAAACCTTCTAGTAAAATCAACCAAAGTTGATCAATCAAGCACTAAGAAACCATTGACTATCCTATGACTAGCTCCACCTACTACAATATAGTAAAAAAACCCTCCTCCTTAAACAAATGTTGCACCACCATCTACCCCTCTACGAGGGTGATGAAGATATTAAAAATTGTTGGTTCATATGTGAGAAAAATTGGGTTGTGATGGATATAGTACCACACACAAAGAAAAACAAATTGCAAAGTGCGTTGGAGAATTAAAGAAAATAATGTTAACATGATTTATGAATTTTAAGGAGAATTAAACAAAAACAAAAACAAAAATGGAAGTGAGGGACAATTTTTTATCATTCCTTAAAAATCAATATGTCAAACATCTAATAACACAAAAAATTAAAGGCACTAATTAGATGCCTTGTGAATTTGTGTTGGAATACAACGAGAGGTCTATATATCTTCTTAGCCATACATATATCCCATATATAATAAAAAAGGACTTGCTCATAGAATGGTTCATAACATGCCTTCTATAAAATATAAGGGTTACTCTTTGAATACATGAAATAAAAACTTTCCAATATGTCCTAAAGAAATAATAACATATGGAATCATATGAATATTGTTCTATCTCATCATCATTTGATAGAAAAGTTGAATAAAATCTTGAGATGCTTAAAAAATGACTTACAAACTTGACCCTTTAATGAAGTGGCCTATGGTGTACAATATGTACAAATGAAGCTCACTCTAATTAAGACTTTTTCAAATATAGAATTGAATAATAGAGACCCAAATGTTAGCATGAGTAAAAGTTGTATAATTCTACAAGATATTCCCAAATATTACGTGTCACAGAGCACCATGGATCGAAAAAGATTTTGTGATTAATAAGTTAACTGTTATAGTGTTTCTAAGGTGATTTTTCCTCAGAAATCGATGTGTTCATTATTTATGGCTATTTAATTGATTATATTTATGCTTACATTTATTTATGAGTTATAAGGGTATATTAATAATTGATGCTTGTGAATGGATATGAGTTTTTAAATCGATTATATTAGGCTTGGAATATGCCAAATTTAGCTTATAACATGTCAAGTTTAGGAGTTTATTGAGTATGGGTATAATTTAAGATCAACATTTGGGGGGATTTCATTTGAACTCCTAAATCCTATGGAAAATAAGTGAATCATATCAACTATGTGTGTATTTGGAGAACTCCAAACAAGTTTTAGAGGCTAAGTTTGTTTAAGTAATTTGATTACTGCAAGTAATAATGAGAAGAAGTAAGTCACCTTTAAATATTTTTAATGAAACCTTGAATAAATATTCCATGTGATCAATAGGGTGAACACGAGAATTAGATATAATAGGATACAAATACTAATAAATACTTATACAATGTTTCATACCTTGAAAATTTTTATCGGGACATTGTTTATCAAGTCTTAGTTTTTAAAGTTGTATTAAACCACGTTTGTCTAACCTCCATGTTGCTTGGTTCACCCATCACCCAACTCGCCCAGTACAAAGATGATGGTGATGATGACGATGTTGATGATGACAAAGATGACAAATATGATGACGAAGGGTAAGAATTTTTCTCAAATGGAAGGGTAAGGAGTTTTCTCAACCTCTAGACTATGAAGTACATTATATTAAGCCCACAACTGGTAAACAATAATAAATAATTCCATCTCCTTGACATTTATATATGTTATAATTTTGTCGTTTAATTTTCAAATTCTTTTCGTGAGTCTTATTTGAGTCTCAAAACCCTCCCATAACGTCAATGCATGCATCTACCATAACCATGTCAAATTTCAATGGATACAAGCACAAACTAAAAAAAATTCAAGATTGGCCCCATTCTCAAGTCATGGGCATTCATGGGTCGACATTAGTTCTTTTATGCAGGCGCCCCTTTCCAAGTCGGTTCGTCTGACTAACTCGTCGCACGAGTGCCCCTACTAGGCGATCCCCCTGGCGTGCCCAACACACGATGCCCACATGTGCGCTCGTGTGCCCTAACTTCATGCAGGTGCACCCAAGGCGTGGGCGTTCGCCCTGTTGTGAAAATTAGTGAAAAAAATCATTAGGTCATCAATGATAACAAAATATTATCATTTGTTGGTACATACATGCTGCATAATCAATCTATTATAAACCGACTTTTAACACCTAAACATTATTTTAGTCAATTTTCTAAAAATCATTATGAGACACCTTGGTGGGAACTTAATTCATGGACAGTCATCGACCGAAATTACTTATTTTATGCAGGTGCCTCTTTCCAAGTCACGTCGAACCACCAACTAGTCACACGGGTGCCCCTATCAGGTGGGTGCCCTAACGTGCCCAACGTGCGACGCCATCATGGGCTCCCTAGCGTGCCCCACACACAATGCCCTCATGGGCGCCTGGGTGCCTCACCTTTGTGCGAGAACACCCAAGGAGTGGGAGTTTTCCCCTGTAGTGAAAATCAGTGAAAAAAATCATTAGATCAACAATGAAAACAAAATATTATCATTTTTTAGTACGTCCATGTTGTATAATCAATTAATTATAAACCGACTTTTAACACCTAAACATGAATTTAATCAATTTTCTAAAAATCATTATGAGACACCCTAGTGAGAACTCAGTTCATGGGAAGTCATGGGCCGACATTACTTCTTTTGTATGGACACCCTTTGCCAAGTCGTGCCAACCCACCATCCCATCCCATAGGCACCTCTATCAGGTGGGCGCCTTGGTGTACCCAACACGCGACGCCCTCATGGGTGTCCAAGCGCCTCTTCTTCGTGTGGGCGCGCCTAGGGCATGGGAGTTCACCCTTCTGTGCAAATTAGTGAACACAAATAATTAGATCATCAATGACAACAAAATATTATCATTTTTTAGTACGTCCAAGCTACATAATCAATTAATTATAAACTGACTTTTAACACCTCAACATGAATTTAGGCAATTTTCTAAAAATCATTATGAGACACCCTGGTGGGAAGTCAGTTCATGGGCAGTCATGGGCCAACATTACTTCTTTTGTGCGAACGCCCCTTGCCAAGTCAGGTCGACCCACCATCTCATCCCACAGGCATCCATGCTAGGCAGGAACCCTGCCGTGCCTAGCATGCGATGCCCCTTTGGGTGCTCGGGCACCCCAAATTTGTGTGGGCATGCCTAGGGAATGAATGTTTGCCCTGCTATGCAAATCAGTGAATAAAAATCATTAGCTCATTAATGACAACAAAATATTATCATTTGTTATATCCATGTTGCATGATTAATTAATTATAAACAAATTTTAACACCGAAACATTAATTTAGTCATGGGAAGTCATGGCTCGACATTATTTATTTTGTGTGGCCCCCCTTGCTAAGTCAGGTTGACCCACCAACTCATCACACGGCGCACATGTCAGACGAGTGCCCTAGCATGCCCAATAAGTGACACCCCCATGGGCACCCAGGCAACCTGCCTTCGTGCGGGCACGCCCAGGGCATAGGCGTTCACCCTATTGTGAAAATCAGTGAACAAAATTATTAGCTCATAAATGAAAAAAAAAAATTATCATTTGTTATTTCCATGTTGCATGATCAATCAATTATAAATTGAATTTTAATACCCAAGCATTAATTTAGTCAATTTTATAAAAATCATTATGAGACCCCCTTGTGGGAACTTTGTTCATGGATAGTCATGGGCTAACATTACTTCTTTTGTGCAGGTGACCCTTTCCAAGTTGGGTCAACCCACGAACTTGTTGGGCGGGTGCCCTGGCATGCCAAGCATGCAACACCCCCATGGGGGCCTTGCAGCCCTGCCTTCATGCGGGCACGTCTAGGGAATATACATTCACCTTGCTATGCAAATCAGTGAACACAAATAATTAGCTCATCAATGACAAAAAAATACTATCATTTTTTATTTCCATGTATACTGCATGATCAATCAATTATAAACCAATGTTTAACTCCTAAACATTAATTTAGTCAGTTTTCTAAAAATCGTTATGAGACCCCCTTTTGGGAACTCTATTCATAGGCATTCATGGGTCACCATTACTTATTTTGCGTGAGCACCCCCTTCCCAAGTCGGTCCAACCCACCAACTCGTCGCACGGGTGCCCCTATCGGACAGGCATCGTGGCATGCCCAACACGCAATGCCCCCATGGGTACCTGCATGCCCCACCTTCATGCGGGTGTGAGAATTTACCTTGCTCTGAAAATCAGTGAACACAAATCATTATCTTATCAATGACAACAAAATATTATCATTTTTTAGTATGTCCATGCTACATAATCAATCAATTATACACCAACTTTTAATACCTAAACATTAATTTTGCCAGTTTTGTAAAAATCATTATGAGACACCCTTGTGGGAACTCAGTTCATGGGTAGTCATGGGCTGACATTACTTATTTTGTTCAGGTGCCCCTTTCTAATTCAGACCAACCCACCAACCCATCGCATGGGCACCCTAGTGTGCCCAGCATGTGATGCCCCCATGGGCGCTTGCAAGCCCTGCCTTCCTACTGGCATGCCTAGGGTAAGGGTATTTTCACTACTGTGCGAATCAATGAACACAAATCACTATCTCATCAATCATGATCACAACAAAATATTATCATTTGTTAGTACCATGTTGCATAATTAATTAATTATAAACTGACTTTTAACACCAAAACATTAATTTAGTCAATGTTCTAAAAATTATAATGAGACCCCATTGTGGGAACTCTATTCATGGGCCGTCATGGGCTGAAATTACTTCTTTTGTGTGGGCACCCCTTGCCAAGTTGGGTCAACCCACTAACTTGTCACACAGGTGCCCTGGCGTGCCCAGCACGCAATGTCCCCATGGGTGATCTTGCGCCCCACCTTTGTGTGGGTGTGCCTAGGGTGTGAGCGTTCGCCCTGCTGTGAAAATTAGTGAAAACAAATCATTATCTCATCAATCACAACAAAATATTATGATTTGTCAGTACATCCATGCTGCATAATCAATTAATTATACACCAACTTTTAACACCTAAACATTAATTTAGTTAATTTTCTAAAAAAACATTATGGGACCCCCTTGTGAGAACTTAGTTCCAGGGAAATTGTGGGCCAACAACTTCTTTTGTGCGGGCGCCCCTTGCCAAGTTGGGTCAACCCACCAACTTGTCACATGGGTTCCCTTGGTGTGCACAAACCAAAGACAAAATTGGAAATGATGGTATAAACATAAATGAGTTTCTCTTCGTTTAAAGAATAATATATTCTCTACTTCACAAGGTCAACCACGTGAAGGTGGAAGATCATATGGCCTCTCCACACCCCCCCAAAATTACTCTCAATTCCTCGATACCCAATCTATACTATAATATATTTAAAAGAAGCACATTAACATTTAAACATAAAAACTAGGAAATTAAATAAAAATTTAAGATGAAAGAAAGAGAACAAACCAACTGAAAACATATAAATACATATCTTGTACTTTTCAATATTTTGATATCATTAATATTCTTCCTCATCCATCTCATCATTTGTATCATCCAGTTCAGAATTCATGTACAAAGGATTCACCATATCAACATCATCATCATCATCTATATCATTATCTGGAACATGCTCTTCTACATTTGGTTCAACTTCTTTAAGTTATTCGTCTTACACAATGTCAATATCATCTAGTTCATCCAAATTAACATTGTCTCGATTAGTATATATTCTTTGAACTTTCAGACATCTTCATCAAACACTGCATGAACCCCCTTCTCCTCTACATTATCTTCTTCTGCTACATTATACTTTACGGGCCTTCCTCTGGGATCACATCTAACAATCGTATGACCAACCCGCTTTACCTGGAACGTATATGTAAAATACCTATTCACATTGGCTTGGAAGAACATATTTCTCTAATCCTGGCTGAAGATTCCTTATACCAACCATGTTAAATATGTTAGCATGCTCAATAATAGTTATATTGGGGTCTAGTTCATGGATTCATAGCCTAAACCATTTGACAATGAACACAATTATTTTGAAGGATTCAAAGTCACACTCAAGTATATCATGTAGATACCCATAGTATTGATTGTCAGAGAGTTATCGATGTCTGTCAGCTCTAGAGGAAACATTGATAACTTGAAATACTATCGTTATCCCACTATAAGAAGTTTTCATCTTTTCATACAACCTTTTGATTCGAAATTTGCAGCCATTACACCACATTTTGTTGTGTTGTTTCAACTACAAGACACCAAACACATAAAAAATGCATTTTCAATTGATAAGCATGCATATTTATACTTGCAAAATTTGAAAATTAAGAAAAAAAGCACGCCAGATGCATCATTATAATTGTAAAAAGACTAAGTAGTATGGGTGAATATGCTTTCCTGATAACCTTTTAAACCATGGGTTAAATCAATTTCCCTATGTGTAAGATTGGTATCTCCACTACGTTGAGCTTGTTTGACCAATGTAGACACACCATACCATGATAACCTACCATTATTAGGTTTTTTGCATCGTTCAATCCATACCTTCATATAATATTTAGTGTTCACAATGTATAAATGTATTGCATCCCACTCTCGACCGAATGTACTAAAATAAAACAATTCACATATATATAATTAGTAATCATGTTATACCTTCATAATAATGGATTATGCAGGAAGAATAGAAATTAAATAAGTACAATATACATTAAAACAAAAAAATCAAACGTGTTGTAAATCTCCACTATCTGCTTACATCTCACTTTTCTCATTCTACCTTTCACCAATAGGTGCTTCCCTTCAAAATCGTCCATGGAGTTGACATCCCAAATGTGATCCAATACATTAATACTTTTTCCTATTTCATCACTATATTGACGAATATAAACCATGGTTTGATATACCATATATCCATCTACCATAGAACCCTCAAGATGTGTTGTTTATCTGATAAAAGCCTTCAGTGATTTCAAGTGTCGCTCAACCATCCAATTGATCTTGTGTGTATAGGTCCACACTTTTCAATATACTCCACTTAGTGTATGAGGTAGTTTTTGTGTGCATTGAAAAATGTCGGAGGTAGATACTTTTGCATTTCACACATTAGACGAGGAATTTGTTTTCTCCAATACTTTATATCTTCTTTATCGATTTCTTTAGATAATAACCATCTACATATGAAGCAAGTAAATCACAGGTTTCAAACAAAAAATTATAATATAGTACACAATCACAAGGAAAACACATGCAGTAAAAAATATGCGACTCAACAACTTATTGAACAAATTACACTTTTCACATAAATCTCCACTCACATGATGTATTTTCCAAGATCATATATAACTTGTTTGACATTGTTGTCAAAGTTTTCTGGGAGAGTTAAAGGTAGAACATATCATAACAAAAATAATGATGGATCATTATTTTTTCCCAAATTAGTAGAAAAAACACTAATTAACAAGATGTTTCACCAATGTACAAAATATATATACAAAAAAAAATTACCTTAATGAACGTATGCCAATCATGAGTTTTTACCCCAACTAATTCACCTTTCTTTGTTAGGATATTCTTTATGTTTGAACAAAATCAAGTTGGAAATTTAATTTTTTCAATAACCTCTTTAACATGCTTGCTTTGCTACTCTATCAATAAGCATGGATGGGTGCTTATATTTTCGTTGTCTCCATCATTATTTGAATGAATCACACTTTGCATTGCATGGTCAACCTCATTAATGTCATTACAAATCTCGTCATTTTTTTCTTTATCTCTCCTTCCATCTAAGATTCAACATAAGGTCTCTGTTACATTCTTCCTGATGTGCGTTGTATCAAACAAATGAACAATTTCTAGGTGCTCATAGTAGGGGAGTCTATTGAATTGCTCAGGATAACTTTTCATTCCTCATGGAAGTGCTCTTTTATTAATGCCTTGACAACCTACAATTTGAATCATATCTAAAGATATTATAACAACAATATAACCTATCAATTAGTACAGTGAATAAAATTCCATAAAAAGATAAAATGATCCAAACATATCATGTATATTGATACATAGACAATTCAATCCATACCTTGAGAGGCTCTATTATATTGCAAATTCCATGCACGAAGTGTAATCCTCCATGGTATTAATCCAGTCTCTTCTTTCCCACTGAAAATATGTTTTTTGGTATTTCAATACCTATGGTTCTTAGAAAGGAAGTGACTCTACTCATCAAATACCTCATTTCCTAAGCTTCTTGAATAATGAGATTTCATATTAGGACCACAAATTGGACAAGAAAATTTACCCTTTATTTTAAGACGTGCAAGAAATGGAATAATTTTTATATCAATTATTTTAAGTATGTACAACGAAGGTTGAACTATTTAAAAAACATACTTGAAATGCAATTCATAAAATTAAACACTATTAAAGTGTAGGGTAACGTTATTATAACATACAACATAAATGTGTTACTTGTGGGGCACTGTGAATTTTCCATACAAGCATTGCATGGAATTCAAATTCCCTTTGTACAACTACTGGTATAGAGATTCACAAATAGTGACATTGTTCCATATATCCACTAACTCATCGATAAGAGGCTCGATATATACATTCATATCTTTGACCTGGTACTTACCTAATTGATTGAACATACAATACATAATTAATACATATATGAGTAAATAAAAAAAATGTAAGACATAATTATAAGGCATAATTGAACATATATGACTAAATTAACAAAAAATATAGGACATAATTATGAAACAATCAACACAAATGAGATGTTATTGTGCTGAAAAAAATTATTCTAAACAAATTAATACCTCAAACAATCATTATAAACATTATGTGCTCTCTCTTTATTGACTTCCATGGAGGAATGTTATTTTTGATAACAAAAATGGGCCACACTGAGTAAGTAGGTCTGGGCTTCCCAAATGTATTGACATCGTTAGCTGCTAATGAAAGCCTAAGATTACAAGGTTCTCTTTTAAACTCTGGCCACTCATCCTCTATATTCCTAAATGCAGATCCATCAGAAGGAATTCAAAGAACACCACCTTCACTTCTATTCATTGCATGGTAATCCATAAGTTCTGTTATGATTTTGCACCTGAACAATTGTCGCAGACGTGGAATTATGGGTATATAATGAAGAACCTTGCGAGAAAACTTCTTTGTTATTTTATCGTTTGATATCTACTCTCATCACGTTTTGGGCATTTGTCTTTCAACACCTATTCTTTATAATAGATAATATCATCATTAGGGAATGCATGAATAACTTCATACTCCATTCCAATATATTTCATAATGGCATGTAAATCTCGGTATGTATGAGGTAAAACATTTGACGGTGGTAACATAAATTCACCTAATAATCTACAACATAAAACAATAGTATTGTGTAATTTACTAAACAATATTAATTGTACATATTGCATACAAATGTTACAAATTAATGAAATGATGCAAATCAACGTACTAACATTAAAAACAACAGAAAAAATAATTGTTTTATCATGTATATAGTACTAAATGTCACAAAATATGTTACATACCTTAGGAGTTGTGTCACATGTGTTTGAAAAACCATTCACTACCTTGAGTTGACCAACAACAATACAACAAAGAGAAGAGATGTTTTTGAGCCTTCATAAAGAGGTTCAATTGCCCTCTCAAGTACAGGTAAATCAAAAGCACAATCATCATACTGGTTATCATCATCATCCATTCCAACATTATTAAATGTCTCATGGATCAATCTATTTGTCCCAACTTCTTAACTATGTTATCAACATCATTATCTTCTTCCATAGGATCATTAGCTTGATTCTCAATATTAATCTCTCCATGTTCTTGAACAAACACTTGTACTACAACCACCTCTTCCTTGTCGAGCAATGCCCTAGGGGGCTCATGCTATACAATTGAAATCAATAAAGTAATATTAATATATATAGAAATTATTGAAACTTGATATAACAATAGTTTAAAAATATATAATAGGAACAAAGCAAAGAAGACAACTTAGTAAGACCAAGAAACAAAGACAACAAACAATGATAATGCTTGTGCAATTTAGCAAGATATTTAAGAATATGTTGAAAACATATAAGAAAGATGTTACTTTTCTTGACACGTAGGAAGTGAGACACTTTTTGAGATATATAGTCACCACCATAATAAAAAACATATTGATCTTATTTTTCATTCATCATTATAATGTCATATTTTGCATAATATACTTTAAAAACTTATTAATAATTCTCCATAAAAACCCATGATTAACCTCTAAATCCTCTAGGTCCAAATTAACCCCCTAAACATACATTAACCCTCTAACACCTTAACCCTATTCCTCTAAGCCTTTAAAAAATAACCCCTTATCCCTAATCCCATAAAGTAACTAGCCCCTAACTTAACCTAACCCTTTAATCAACCCTAACGAAAACAATCAAATAATATTTCTAGTCCACATCAAGATGACAACATAGTTCAAACATCTCCTAAAAGAATATTATAAAACATATTTACAATAAAAATATAATACAATAAGACATACAATCTAAAATACAATATACATATAAACATTTACAAAAACAATCTACAAGACAAAGACATGTATATATAATAAGTAACTTACAAATGTATGATATTCATGTTCGCCTTCAGCATGTCCATAGTCTCTAATATTCTTTTTAACTGATTTTATTAGAATTCTCCCTGGCCTCAAGCCATTGCAATGGAAATAACATTTTCCTTCCTCAGAAGTCCTTGATGTTGATCCCACGTATCCTTGGTTTCCTTAAGGAATGTTACATGACATTTTTTGTCACCAAACTTTCAGTCATGATTTTGTTCAAACATTAACCTAAAAATAAGCCTACAACCTTTCAAAACAATAACAACCAAATATAT
>APFE031392093.1:78896-94141 GCA_000404065.3 Pinus taeda
ATATATTTGGTTGTTATTGTTTTGAAAGGTTGTAGGCTTATTTTTAGGTTAATGTTTGAACAAAATCATGACTGAAAGTTTGGTGACAAAAAATGTCATGTAACATTCCTTAAGGAAACCAAGGATACGTGGGATCAACATCAAGGACTTCTGAGGAAGGAAAATGTTATTTCCATTGGAATGGCTTGAGGCCAGGGAGAATTCTAATAAAATCAGTTAAAAAGAATATTAGAGACTATGGACATGTTAAATTATATAATATATATTATCATATATATATATATATAATATATATATATAGCTACTATCTCAAATTATATGATGTTAGGGCCTCCACACACACACAACCCACAATAATATTTAATATAATTAAATAATATATTTAATAACTTTATATATATAATTTGATTATAATCATATAATATTATATTAATATTTATTTATTATAAATATTAATATTAATATATATTAATAATATTATATATAATTATAATATTAATGTTATATTTATTTTGATTTTGATTTGTTAAACTAATCAATGTAAAGCGGTCCCATATTAGACATTGTCTATGTAAAAAAAATTAATGTTGGAATTGAACGTTATGCAAAGGTTATATGCTATTTTTCGGAAATTGGACAACACATTTTCATCTTGGATATAATGTCAGATATCTAACGGTAAAAAAATTCCCATCAATTATTTGATGATAGGAGGGATTATAAGAAAACATTGGATAATCGATGAGATAGTGTATTCCGTCAAATATTTGATTGTTAAATAATTCTTGTAGGATATTCAATAGTCGTCTCAATTTTAGAAAGAAAAAAAATCATTTAACTTCCGATACTTTTTCCAATTTTATCCATTCTGCTGGATTCTGCCATCGAAATTTTCACCTAAATGTAGTAGTGAAGTGGTAGAACACCTGCATCCACTACTTAGGGGAGATCAATTTACCATAACCAAGTCCATGGTAGGTGTGTCACCATTACGTAAAGATCATACATGCTTAAGTCTCCTCTCGCGTGTGGCCAAGATGGGAGACAATCTTGACAAGCTTAGCCACCTCATTGTGGCCCTTGGTCAATAAAACCACAAAGGTGACTTACAAGTACGATGAATACTAGGGCATGTACTTATCCAAGTCCATGGCTTCCGGGAGTACCATCAGACCTAGGAGTCTAGTTGCACAACCCCCTTCACCAAGTCCATGGCTAGTCATAAAGACGAGGGAAGGCATATTCTCAGTGTTCTTGATCAACAATGTTCCCTCCTGGGGAGGGATACATTCTCTTGCAATTCAAGCTTCTCCCTAAAGAGTATGAACTTTGATGGCTTGGTGAAAATTTATGCAACCTGCTCATATGTTAAAGCCTCATTGCTTCAATCCAACAAGTCAATTTCAAAGCCTCACTGCTCCCCATGTGCTAGAGCCTCATTATTCCCTTTGTGTTAGAGCCTTATTGCTCCATCAATGGTACCATGATAATCCTTTGGATAACTTTTGATGCCACCCTACTCACAATATGATCGACCATTGCTAGACAAAGTGTAATGGAATTTTTCTACCTACTCCTCCAAGAAATTAGAGCTAGGCCCATATTGAAGCAACACCTAAATGTGTTCTTCCTGACTAGATCACCCTAGTTCAATTGGCATTGACATATCTTTGTATTCACAGTATTGTCTCAATCCATGACTAAATATATCATGTAGGTATCTCAACACAAGCTTTGTAGCATCCCAATATATATGCCCAAGCTCTGACTCAGGGTGCATGCTCCAAAACAAGGATCCACCTAATTTCCTTCTCATCATGGGATCTACCAAAACTGAATTTGAAGAGGAGTCTCTCAATTTCTTCAATGTAATCCATCATTGCAATTCTCTCTGAAAATATTTCCTTAGACAAGGAAGTCCTCATCATTTCTTTGTTATATTTCTAATATCAAGAAGTGGATCACCTTGGGCTCAAAGGTCAACTCCCTTTAGTTCTGAATGATGAGATGATATGATCCTGTCGTGAATAAATTATTAGCATATAAAACCAAATATCAAAGGCATACCTTTAACCTTGAAGAGAGATTGGAGTCTGCATTAGATGTTCATTAATCCAAGAATGCTAAGCCTAGGGGACTTTCTTGAGTCCATATGGGGATTTCTTTAGTTTGCAATCATGAGTCTCCTACTCATACACCTCAAAGCCTTGAGGTATACCCAAGTATTCTTCTTCCTTAAGTACATCATGGGGAAAGCCAACTTCACAAATATCAGATAATAGTACATTAGGCAATAGGTATTAGGATCTTATCACATTCCTCTCCCTCTAAGAGCATATTCCTTATCGTTGTTGAACCTAATATCACAGAATCATATTACATTGCTGCATATTTGTCATCTAGAATGGTCCTTACATGAAGGACATATTGCTTCCAACATGTCATCGAAATGTTGCATTCAATATCACAGTCTATTCTCTCTAAATAGGAAGCCTCTTTAATCATAATCATTAACCTAGGAGACTGCAATTCTTCCTTCAAGGTCTAATCTCTTGTCCATTTTCAAGCACCACTCTAATCATGGGATGACTTTGCATCCTTCTCAATCTCGATATTAAGGACTAGGTCCTTACATCCATCTGATGTACTTGTTGACCCCAAAACAAGAGTAGGAGAAATAATAGCAAAGTAAATAAAAATAATGAAAGTTTACCTAATGATGAAGCAAGACTCAACATATTCCAATCTTTCTATCAGGAGAATCCTCTAAATTTTAAATTTCTTCATGTAGTCATCATCTATTGCAAGCTTCATCCAAAAGATATTAATTTCTTTCTTGTCTAAATATGAGAGTGGCTCCTTTATTCTCCTGCAGTACCTCCCTCTTGGAGCTAACTCTTCTTGCATTACTCTTTATTTTGATGATCCTCAAGATGGATCCACTTTCCTTGATCATATCCTCATCAAGAAGTCAAGGAAGGAAACATTTGGTTAGCCAATTACTCATGCAGGAAGAATAAACAATAATGTAAGAACATAAATCAAGAATAATGTCACAAACAAATAACATAAGTCTTTAAGGTACTTATATTTAATGACGATTGTAGGAAGCTATCAACTCCCTCTTTATATTTCATCCTTCTTAGCCACGAGGCATCATTGTCTATCAACCATATGTCAGTGTCCACTACAAAAGAAGAAATGCTTTCTCTTGAACACCACGTGTATCCTTAATCTCCTTCATCGATAGCCAAACCCAATTATCAATGTTCAAGATGACCATTGGATCTACATCACACCATCTCCTATAGGGAGATATACCCATCTAGGGTCACTCTCAATTTGTCATAGGAATTGAACTTATCACTTGAATCATATCACATCACAAAAATTATGAATCACACTAGGGTTCTAATGCTATAGAACCCAGACTTTTACCATATCTAAGGCCACTCCTAGGGTTTCTCTTGAACCCTAACCTCTATTTGCAAAAGGCTCCCAAGGATTTCCTTCTAACCCTAGCATTATTTTAGGTCTTCAACATCTTCATCTCTTTCACTCTACTCGATCAAAAACTCCATCATAGGTGTCTACACAGGGGTGATCTCAATGACTTTTTTTCAATCTAGCTTTGATTCCATGTTAAGTTTAAGGCTAGATAATTCTTTGTTGTCGATAATTGCATTTTGAAAAATTTTCAACAATTTACATATTACATTCACCCCACATCATCATAAGAAATTATATGGAGAGAAAATAAACAATGCAACATAACAAAAAGAATAATAGAATAAAAACATACACAATAGAAACACCAAGATTTTGGTCAGAGACCATGGAAAACCCCCACAAGGGGGAAACCCATAATTAATTCTTCTTATTCTTATACACTCATCAAATGTTCAACTGAGATACAATGTACAATAGTAATGAGACACAAGTCTTCCAATATCAAACACATTAGGCCTCCTAGGGCCAACCCTCATAAGATGGAAGCAAACATATTTTTCAAGGCGGCCTTCACAAGCCCTCCAGATGACATCTGAAATCATTGTCGTAAGCATCACATATCCCTATCTCAAATCATATCACTATCAATTATCATTGCCACCAACATCATCATAAGGAAACTTGCCACATATCACTATCATAAGGTCAGTTTCCACATATCATTATCATAAGGTCACTATCATATGTCATTGCCATATCAATGCTATACATGACTGCCATACATCAGAAGTTTAGGGAACACATAGGACTAATCAAGTAGGCCGCAAATATCTCCTAACATACTTGTACATAAACTACCATACAAGTCTATCCACCCTTGCAAAACATCAGACTTGGAAGAATACCCAACATAACCTTTAGGATCATGATTCTCCTTAAAGGTATTCCTTGACTTTTTTGCATGCACCTAAAGACTTTGAGCCTTGGTTAGGGCTTCCTAAAGATACTATGACAACCCTAATACTAGGCTCTAAACCTCCTTAAATATTGTGTTGATCCTCCTCTTATATACCTCTACTTCTACACTATGCTTCAAGGATCTTGCTCCCCCTTTTGATGGGTCATATGACCTTTGTTCACACAACCACAAGGGCTTGGTCCTACTTGAAATAACATTGAAATATAGTGGCCCTATCACAAATACGTAGCCACTAAATCATGCTCAGAAAAAAAACTCATGAGTGTCTCCAAACTTGACCCATAATTGTATGTATGCTTTAAGGATGGAACAATGGTTCTGGGCAACAAACTTGCTAGAGAATCTCTACCTATATATTCCACTTTTCCAGCCACCTTACTCAAAAAAACATAGTGATTATCTCCCTTATAGGACTTGGAACTTTTTCATTGCTTCTTGAGGGAACTCGGCCTTCATTAAGCCTTATCTCTAGCACTAGAAAGGGGTCTCGCCCCTCCTTGAATCGCAAACTTTTAACTCTTCCTTGACACAAAAGTATACAATAGAGACATAATAGAACTATGCCCAAAACCATACGTCCAACTCTCCACAAACTCCACCTGCAAGAACATAGAACAAGGTAACAAACTCTTCCTTCTTCTCCACCTCATATTTGCTCCTATAGGCCTCGACTGACTTAGATAAATATGCCATAGAATTCTGAATTGCATGTTAAATGGTGGAGGATAGGTGTCAATTTATAGTTTTTTCTTAATGCAAAGAGTCATGACCTTTGGGCAGGATAACTTGTAAATGGAGGGAAATCATAAATTCAAATTTTCTAATAAACGCCTTGAATATTGCTTGCCCAAATAAAATTTTCACATCAAATAATAATGAGAGGAGAGCCAAATCATAATTTTCCTTTATCTAAATTAAATTCTCTTTTTAGGAAAGATGGATTTTACTTGGGGTAATTGAGTTTCTCTTGGGGGAATTCATCACATAGCTACCCCAAATATCAACAAGAATTGCCCAAAAACTTGGCCCTTTTTCCTAGAATATATTTCCTAGAATTTCAGCCCTGCTTCCTAGAATATGCCCAGAAAAATGCACATGCGAAGTCAAGGAGAGATAGGCAAGATGCTAGAGATGTCTTTGTCCTTCTTCTTCTTCTTCTCCTTTGCTTGGTCTAACAACCCTGATGAAAATTCCATGTAATAAAAGTTAATAAAGGAAAAGATAATAACCATTGTTGATGGGACACTTATTCCAAGCTGAATGTTGGGAAAAACATCCTAGTGTGGGTGTTTGTTTGGTTTATTATGGCTAAGAAAATTGGCAAAGGCAATGGCCAAGGCTTTGGAAAGGCAAAGTGGAATTAATTAACATTTTATTTATGAAAATAATGGAAATTAGGAGAAATGGAAGGTGAAAGGTCACAGGTTGCATGTGAGGAGGAAATTGAAGGAAAGTAATGGAAAATGAATAAAATAAAGACATAATTGATAAAAAGGCTTTTGAGGATCAATTGGTACCTTTTGTCAGTTCAATTTTGGAGTTCTCTCATTATTCTCTTTCTCTCTATCACTCTTGGACACTTAGAGTTTTCTCGGAGCACTTTGGCATTGGATCAAGAAAGGAAAAGAAGGCAAGAGGAAGGAAGGAGCAAGCGAGGAAGAGTAGGATCAAGTAGCTACAATGTGATTCTTTGCAGATATTGATTTGTATGTGTGTTTTCCTTGCTAGATTTGGCATGCATGGTAATGCATGTGGTTCTTTGGTGTTATGGCATGGGTTTTTCCAGGTGTGACAGCGTTTTCCAGTCTAGCCTTGCCATTTTCGGATTTTCATGGTGTGACGATGTTCTCATGTTTTGGTTGACCTGGATTTCTAGATGGATACAAAGCTGAGTGGCATGGATCTCTGAATAATAGAACACATGGCCTGGTAACCCTTTGAACTAGACTGTGGGTTGTGGTAAAGCTGGATTTTGTGTTGTCTAGGTGTACTTAGGAATCCTCGACCAGTGAATGGCAGGATATGCAGTAAATCCTAGATATGGTTGCCTTTGATTAGGCCTAGGAATCCTTGTTGGTGAATGGTGCGATATACGGTAAAGCCTAGTGGGTGGAGTCTCAGTTTAGGGCCTAGTGATCCCTGGATCAGACTGTGGATTTCAGTAAATCCTAAGAGACTAAGAGACTGGAAAATTCCTCATGGTGTAGGTGGACAAATTTGGAGGCATCCATGCATTTTTTGGCCTAGTGATCTAGTGGAGATCATGGCAAAACCTGTTGTTACATGTTTATTGTGTTGACCTATTGATCTGGGATGGATTATAGTAAATCCTAGTTTCTATTGATGAGGGTGAGGTGGTTTAGCCTCAGGATGCCATTGTTGGTTCTTTTGTTTTGAGTCCCGCATTCATGCTTGGAATATGGCATGGGATTGAATGGCTTAAGAGGGAATTGGCTCAAAAATTCTATGGCCGGGTGCAACGTGGTAGTCTCATCCCGGGTTGGCTTTTGCATTCCTTAATAAGAGGTTCTTTCCTTGACATCTTATGTGTACATGTATTGGTGTATATGTGGATTCTATGGTTGATGTATCCTTGATATTTATGTTGTTATTATGTTGGTTATAAGCATGTTTTATGACAGTGATGATGTATGGCTCTACTCATGGTTTTTTTTTCTTTTTTTAATAAATGAATGAATAATGTATCTATTACCTAATAGATGATAATGCAACTAATGATACAAGGTAACAATGCTTCTTAGCATTTCTCAGATAAGTATGAGATCCTTATGCTAAAATTTGTTGTTTAAACCTGTAGATTACATATTCGTGACATGTTTGACGAAATGCCTATCATGGCTAGTAGGGTTCTAGTGTAGACATTCTCCTTGTTTTTGTGAATTCACCATTGTTATATTGTGTAAATTCATTTCTGAAAATGTCATTGAATTCTAGGCAGTGCCTTGGGCTCCGGGAAGGCACAACACTGGCCATAAAATTCCCTAGTCGTGTGCATACCCATGTTGAGGGAGCGTCCAGAGCCTCATGGACGCATGCATGCCCATATTAGGGGAGCGTACGGGGGTTTATTGGTATAAAACTCCAGTTGGTCTCACGGGCTGGTTAGCTGAGTGGTTGGGTTGGCTCCTAGGAGTCATGTTGCTGATGTGGAGGGTCTGTGTGGTATGTTTTAGTTGATTACACTTCCTTAAGGTCACCTAGGAGGTAGAATAGCATTATAGTGGCCTCTCATCACATATTTACCCCAGTTGGCCAGTTACTTGGGTAGATGTGGGATGAGGGTGTTATAGAGTGGTATCAGAGCATGGCTCACCCCTTGGACTGGATGGGCGGTGTGTGTTGGTCACGCATTCATGTCAGTTGCACGTGTGATAATAATCTTGTGGTCTATATGCTTGTTGCATATGCATGGTGTTGGTCACAGTTGTGGTGATGTCGCCATGTGAAAGAGGGTGTTGTTGCTTTGAAGTGTGTCGTCATGAGTGTATGATTGGTTACATGTTGTTTATGCTTGTGTATTGTCAATGGACACTGGTTTGGTTGTTTTTGTCATGCATGAGGTCATGGTTTTTGTAGTTGATATGGTCATGCATTGATGACTGGACTCTAGCTAGACTGATGGTTACATGGTTATATGCTTATGTATTATATGTATATATGTTGTCATGATTATGGTATACATGTATTACGTTGATTGGTTGATCTTGCAGATGAGATATCCTCCTCAAATTTTTCTAAGGTACACTGGTTTATTATGATTTGGTTTAGCTAACATAATATGCCTTACAGGAAAGAGACCAGAAATGACTAGCAAGATGGTAGACTACAAAGATTCTCCCTATGAATTAGATGAGCAGGATGGTGTTGGGAAGTCAAACACATTGAGAAGCTTGAAGGAAGAAATAAGGAGTTGTAAGGCGGACAATGAAAAAATAATGCAGGCACAAGAGAAATAAGCAGAGGTTAATGCGATACTCCTTCAGAGTTTGTCAAAATTGCAGTGACAAGGGCCACTTCGGATTAGCCATGGATAGGAGGAAAAAGCTAATGGGGCATATGGCAATAGATCTCATGGTGGTCACAGGTCGGATAGAGATGACACGGTTAGAGATGGCAAATTGTTGGATACTCTGGATAGGAGAGGTGATGGATACAAGTATTATTCTAGTTCTGGTTCGGACAAGCAGCATGATCATCATCATTATCATCCTTATAGGAGGAGAGATATGGGGTAATTTTCAGATGAATTTAAGAAATCAAAGGCACCTACTTTTGATGTAGACTTGAATAAACTAGAAGATGCAGAGGCTTGGATACTTGGATGAACAAGTTCTTTGAGTTGCATGAGTACATAGAAAATATGAAGGCCATAATAGTTATCTTTAGCCTGAAAGATAAAGCACTGTGAAGCGAGTTAGAGACATTATGACAGAGAACTTGAGTTGGCATGAGTTCAAGAGGCTTTTCAAGAAGAAGTACTTTTCAGAAAGTTACTATGACAATAATGCCAAAAAATTCTATGAGCTAAAGGTGTGATCGATGATAGATAAAGAGTACAGGGCTAAGCTACTGGAGCTATTGAGGTATGTATCATATCTTAAAGGTGAGAAGGATAAATTTCAATGATTTTTTAGTGTTTTTCCATTAGCATTTAGAGATCGAATTGAGTATGATGAGCCTCAGTCTCTTGAGGAAGTTATTGGTAAATTGAAGCATTTCTATGAGCAATCGAAGCATAAGAATGAATCTCAACAAGGATGGAAAGGGAAAGATAAAGGTAAAGGTAAATGGGAGTTGAAATAACAAGGCCTCAGAATGCAGAAGAGAAAGAAAATGTGGCACCAAAAAAGAATTTCAATGCAGCTAAACAGGGACATGGATCATGGCAGCAACATAAAGGTGATGGTACTCGACGGTAGGATTGTAGGACATGCGGTAACGAACGCCTAGAGAGAAATTTTCCACATAATCAGGGTGGTAGGCCTTAGATATATAGTGCACAAGAGGCACAAATTGTTAGGTATGTTGGTCAGAGTGTTCCTGGTATCTATGCAACACTAAACAACAGACAAGAAAACCATCAAGCATCTATGATTGAAATGGATGGTAAGCTTTGTGATCAAGTTGCTTGTATTTTTATTGACCGTAGATCTAATTATAGTTATGTTAGTCCTGACTTGGTGGATAAGTGTGGTTTGAATAAATAAGTGCATGCAGAATCTTGGTTAGTGCATTTGCATACATGTACAAAGAAGTGAGTTCATCATTGGGTAATAGCTTGTGCATTTGAGTTGAATGACATGTCTACAACATAGCACTTGAATGTATATCCACTAGGATCGTGTAATATGTTATTGGGTATGGACTAGCTATACCTTCATAGGACCAAGGTGGGTTGTTATGAAAAATCCATTGAGTGCTTGGATGACAATGATGAACCAAGAGTCTTACAGGGGAAGCAGAAAGCCACATTAGATAGGATGGTGACAAGTATGCAGGCCAAACATAGTTGCAGGAAAGTGTGTGTGTTATTTGCAATGCATATTTCTAGCGAAAAAGGTAAGGAAGATGAGGATGCAAAAGTTCATAGCAGGTACCCAGTTCTACATCAGTTTCAGGATGTGTTTCCTGTAGAGATTTCAAAGTTTCCACCTCACATGGAAGTTGAATTTTCTATTGATTTGGTGCCAGAGGCAGCTCCAACATCAAAAACACCTTATAGGATGAGTACACCTGAGTTGGTAGAGTTAAAGTTGTAGCTGAAAGAGATGTTTGGCAAGGGATATATTAGGCCAAGTTTATCACCATGGGGCATATCAGTATTGTTTGTAAAGAAGAAGGATGGTACTCTCAGATTATGCATTGACTATATGCAGTTGAACAAAGTGACCATCAAGAACATGTATCCATTGTCGAGGATTGATTACTTGTTTGATCAGATGAAGGGAGCAGCAATGTTCTCGAAGATCAAATTTAGATCGGGATACCATCAGGTACGCATCAAGGGAGAGGACATTTATAAGACAACTTTCCCAACTAGGTATGGGAATTATGAGTTTGTTGTAGCTCCATTCAGTTTGACTAATGCCCCAGCTACCTTTATGTGTTTGATGAATAGTGTGGTGCATCCCTATTTGGATAAGTTTGTTATTGTGTTCATTGATGACATATTTGTATATTCTAAAAATGAGGAAGAGCATGTCGAGCATTTGGCAGCAGTGTTGAAGTTGTTGAGAGAGCATTCATTATATGTTAAGCTCAACAAGTGTAGTTTCTTTCATACTGAGGTACTTTACTTGAGACATGTTGTCTCCAAGGAGGGTATAGCAGTGGATCCAGAAAAGATAAGAGCTATCATGGAGTGGGCAGCTCCTACAAATGTAGATGAGGTGAGATCCTTCATGGCATTGACAGGTTATTACAAGAGGTTCATCAGGAACTTCTCACAAATTTATTATTATATTACATCATTACAAAGGAAAGGTAAGAAGTTTGAATGGACAAAGGAGTGTGAGGCTAGTGAGCAGCTCAAGCAGTTGTTGACACATGCACCAGTGTTAAATATTGTAGATCTGAACAAATGATTTTTAGTATGTATAGATGCTTGCAGGAGAGGACTCGGTGGGGTCCTTATGCAGGATGGACATGTGGTATGCTATGAGTCACAGGAAAAAATGAACATGAGTAGAAACATCTTATGCATGATCTTGAGCTAGCAGTGATCATACATGCATTGAAGATGTGGAGGCACTATCTTCTAGGTAGAAGGTTTGTAGTGATGAATGATCACAACGAGTTGATATACTTGTTTGACCAACCAAATATGAATGCCAGGAAGACTAGATGGTTGGCCATGATCAATGAGTTTGACTTCGAGATCAAGTACATCAAAGGAAAGGAGAACATGGTCACAGATGCTCTTAGTAGGTGCATACAGGTAAATCATATATCAACTATGACTTCCTATGGGACAGATCTAGAGGATAGGATCTTGCAGGTAGGTCAGTAGGATTTCAAGTATATAAAGATTGAGCACAAGTTGCAACAGAGTACAGGTACAGGTAGTGGCACAGGTACAAGTACAGGTGCATAGGGTGTGAACTATTGTCTCACAGCAGATGGATTGGTGAGGTTTAGAGACAGGATACAATGTGCCAGATATCAGTGAGCTCAAGAAAGTGAACTTGAGGGAGTTTCATGTGAAACCATATTTAGTTCACCCAAGCTATCAGAAGATGATGACAACAATGAAGAAATTATATTATTGGTCGAATCTAAAGAAGGATGTAGCAAAGTTTGTGGCTAGATGTTTGGATTGTCAGCAGGTGAAAGAAAACTGTAAGCATCCAGGTGGACTACTACAACCGATTCTAATTCCAAAGTGGAAATGGGAGGTAATTTCCATGGACTTTATCACATGTTTGTCGAGGACAATGAGACAACATGATTCCATCATGGTTTTTGTGGACAAGTTAACAAAGATTGTGCACTTCGTCCCAGTGAAGTCTACATTCTCAACTAGTGATGTGGCACAGGTGTTCATTAGAGATGGGGTTAGATTGCATGGTGTCCCAAAGAATATTTTGTCAGACAGGGATGCAAAGTTCACTTCCAAGTTTTGGAAGGAGTTATTTGCAGATTTGGGCACAGAGTTGACCTTCAGTACAACATATCATCCGTAGAAAGATAAACATACTTAGAGTGCCAACAGGATATTAGAGGACATGTGGAGGATGTACATGATGCATCAGCAGCGAAAGTTCTTCCACTGGTAGAGTTCATTGTGACAACAATAGGTATCAAGAATCATTAAAGATGAGTTTTTTTTAGGCATTATATGGGTGGAGTTGCAATACTCCCATCAATTTGAGTGATCCGGTTAACAGGGTGTTGATTGGACCAGACATTTCGGTGGAAATGGAACAAGAAATGTCAGTAATCATGAAGAATTTGAAATCAGAACATGATAGGTGGAAGAGATATGCAGGTCGGAATAGGTTTCTCAAGGAGGTACAGGTAGGGGAACAGGTATACTTGTGCATCAAACCGAAGAAGAGCTCCTTGCAGATTGGATCATGTGCCAAGCTGGCACCATAGTTTTGTGGACCTTTCAGGATTATTGAGAGGATTGGTCCAATAACCTATCGACTTGCACTGCCTCTGACATTGAAAGTACATTATGTTTTCCATGTGTCATTTCCTAAGAAATAAGTTAAAGATGTTGATCATGTGATTGATTAGTTTGTATTGCAAGTGGAGAGCCTTAATTTATATTGCAGAAAAAGGTGCTCATGCTCCGAAACCAAGCAGTCAAGCAGGTTAAATTGCAGTGGAAGCACTTTGGCCCTGATGAAGCTACATAAGAGATGGTGGATCAGGTGTGGGTTATGTATCCTTCATTGTTTTCCGGTTGAGGCAAAATAGTTTTGGTATGATGTTTGGTATATGTTCTGGTATATGTTTTGGTGTGATGTTTAGATATATGTACATATGTATATGGATGTAAACACTGCCATGAGCTATGTTATAAAGCTCCAATAAGTAGTATGGGTGTCATGTCATTATATTTGTCATGTTGTTATGTTTTTATGTTCGTTTTCTTCTCAGCAAAGTGATCTTTGTAAATACTGCATCGAGCTATGTTATAAAGCTCCATGGGTAGTATGTTTTCTTTTCAGTGGTTTTGTTGAGGTATAGGTGTGGTTGAACGCAGAGGCTGGTGTAACCCAATGGGGAGGGTTTTGTAACAACCTTGGTGAAAATTCCATGTAATAAAAGTTAATAAAGTAAAAAATAATAACCACGGTTGATGGGACACTTATTCCACGATGAATGTTGGGAAAAACATCCTAGTGTGGGTGTTCATTTGGATTATTATGGCTATAGAAATTGGCAAAGGAAATGGCTAAGGATTTGGAAAGAAAAAGTGGCATTAATTGACATTTTATTTATGAAAATAATGGAAATTAGGAGGAAAATATTGGAAAATGAAGAAAATAGAGGCCTAATAGATAAAAAGGTTTCTGAGGATCAATTGGTACCTTTTGTCAATTCAGTTTTGGATCTCTCTCATTATTCTCTCTCTCTCTCACTCACTCTTGGACACTTAGAGTTTTCTTGGAGCACTTTGGCATTGGATCAAGAAAGGCAAAGTAGGCAAGAGGAAGGAAGGATTAAACAAGGAAGAGAAATATCATTTAGCTACAACAGGATTCTTTGCAAGTATCGATTTTCATGTGTGTTTTCCTTGATAGATTTGGCATGCATGGTACTGCATGTGGTTCTTTGTTGTTATGGCATGGGTTTTGCTAGGTGTGACAACGTTTTTCAACCTATCCTTTTCATTTCCAGATAGCCATGGTGTGATGGGTTTCTCATGTTTTGGTTGAGTTTGACTGTTGGATGGATTTGAAGCTGAGTGAGGTGGATCTCTGAATAATAGAATACATGGCCTAGTAACCCCTGAACTAAATTGTGGGTTGTGTAAAGCCATATTTTATGTTGCCTCGATGGGCCTAGGAATCCTTAACTGGTGAATGGTGGGATATATAGTAAAGCCTAGAGGTGGTTGTTGGAAATATTGGGGGGATGAATCAATATTCCTTAGAATTAGCACTTTTAAATCTTTTCAGAGCATTAGTTAATCTTCTATTATTATTAATGTTTATGCAGTAATAACAGTAAATAAAAGAACACAATAGAAACAAGAATTTTAGGTGGAAAACCCCCTCCGGGTCAAAAACCACTGAACGCTTTTCTAATAAATTCTTTAATCTTCAAATCCAACTGAAATGAAAGAAACAACTTCTTATAATTCTAGAAAAGAATTCTTCTCCAGCTCCCATTGGAAGGACGCCCCAATGCCCTGGTTTCTTCAGTAGTCAACTGAATTGATGCCCCAACATCCTAGACCAACCTACCACCCTCAAGTATTCACAGACTACAACCTATAGGCGACTTCATGCACCTGCCTAGCACCTCCCTTCCACCTATAATGACTGAAATGAGACACGAGTGTGGATTCCCATACCAAGGACAACGATCCATGATGCAATATGATTTACAATGGTGTTGACTGAACACCCAATCACACTACGACCTGCAACCCAATCATGACATCATCCTTACAGAGACTCCTATACCTCCCAACAATGCCTTTTCGACTCTAGGAAAATTGACTCTTTTACAATAATAACTCTTCCAATGATGACACTGTTACAAATGATTCTTTTACAACTTTACAATGATGACTCTTGGCCTTCACACTTCTTCACAATATATGGATGGTTTTCATGTCTTCAAAGGATGTCCTGTTGCAATGCTTCCTTTGATTTGATACTTCTTCTCTTGAATTCTTGCTTGAAGTTGTACTTCAATCTTCTTCTACCTACACGCAAAATTTTCTCAGTGAAACCAATCCCAAAACAAAACAAAATACCCTTCAACTTACCTCTTCCTGCAAAACACATGTAAGTGAATAATAATGAATAAATACAAATTAAAATTGCAATGCGTACCTGAAGCATGCTTGTCACTTGTGTTGTTGACTTGTTGCAAAGGCTCCCACTCTTGATATAGGCTTGGACTCTATGCAAGACTATATCCAAAACTGACCTAAAGATATATACAATAAAAATTAATGACAGACCCTAGACTTGTGATTAACCAAGTTTTAAATACAACAATAGATACCATTCTATCAACTATGACAAGACAAGTAACATGAGCTTACAACATCATATAGATTTAGCAGACTTGGTGTAGAATCAAATGTGTAGTATAAAGAATATGACAT
>APFE031392093.1:96089-112700 GCA_000404065.3 Pinus taeda
TAAATAAAATAATAAATAAATAATAAATAATAAATAATAAATAAATAAATATTAATTATGAAGATCGACCATAGCCACAAAATTCAACACTCCCTCTTAGGTAGGGGGGTATTCATAATGACTATCAAATGTTCTCTTGTTGATAAATTTATTCAAGAAAAGGTTATAACAATTTATCATCAACGTCATCATCATCCAATTTCCATAATCCTGGTAAACAACTTTGAATCATGTCGAAAATCTTCAACATCACTAACTAGCATAGTTCTGGTTGGTACCTCTGATCTATGGTGCGTTATCACCATAATCTTGGTTGGTACTCCTGACACATGGTACATCATTAGCATCAACTAGTCTCCATAATTCTGGTCCCTCTAAAAAATTGTATACAAACTAGTATTGGTCCACAATCATCTTTGTAAATATTTATGATTGATGGTGAATCTCCAAAGGGCTCACTCTTCATGAGTAATTCCAGGCCTAATGCTAAATGTGCTCACTCAATCTATTTCAAGATTCTGAGCCTGATACTGAAAGGCACCCAATCGATTGAGTGATTATGGGCCTCAAGGACCATTCTTTCTAATTCCAGTAAATATACTAGACACAGGAAGAAGGATTGTCCTCTATCAGACCATTCTCCCTCATTTTGGTCAACACACTTGACACGAGGAGAATGTCTACTCTCTCTCATTGATAGAGGCATTCTCAACAAGTCCAAGCTTTTCCTTAAAGTATACAAACTTTTCTTATGACGGAGGCTTTGTGAGAACATCAACCATTTTCTCATTAGTAGAGATGTATTGGAGCTTCATTACTCCGTTCGGCACCATGTCACAAATGAAGTGGTACTTGATATCGATGTTCTTTGACTTTTCATGGAAAACTGGATTTTCTGAAAGCTTTACACCTTGATAATATACTTTCCTTGACCAAGGAAGATTTCACCAGGCTTCTGTTATACTTATAGTCCCAAATAGTAGTGCATCAAACCAAGATCCTACATATAAAATTCATAAGCCAACTCACTCTTACATTGAATAATGAGATGTTATGTGCTTGTTAGAAATAAGTCATCAACATATAACAATAAAATCACAAATATATTTTTCTTAACCTTGATATATAGGTTTGGATCAACATCACTTTTGTAGAAGCCAGGTCTTGTCAAGTAGCAATCAATTTGAGAATACCAGGCTTTAGGTGCTTTCTTAAGTCCATACAAGGCTTTCTTCAATCTTCAAAGGTGAGACTCTTTCCCATGAACCTCAAAACCTTGAGGTTGTTCTATGTACACTTCTTCCACAATCACACCATTGAGGAAAGTAGTCTTTACATCCATCTGATGTAAATCCCAACCCATAGAAGAAGAAGTAGAAATAATAGATCTAATAGTAGTGTACCTAGCAACTGGAGCAAAAGTCTCATCATAATCCTCTCTCTCTTTCTAGGAGAATCCTCTAGCCACAAATACTTCCTTGTCAATACTACCATCCATTGCATGCTTAATCTTGTATACCGATTTGGAGGTCACCATTGAATTCCCTTCAGGTCTAGGCATTATCTCCCATACATCATTCTTCATAATATATTGGTATTCTTCCATCATTGCATACTTCCAAACTTGTTGACTAGTTGCCTCCTCATAGTTTGAAGGTTCAAAATCAATGAGATTAGTCACTAGTGTTGCATACCTAGAATACATCTTCAGTCTCTTGATTTCCCTGAAGGTTCCACGTGATGTTTCCTATCTTATGCTTCCTACAAGGTAGATATAAGACAAGCTGGTATTTTCCTAAATTTAGGAACAATAACTAGATCCATTGGTTGACTAGGTTCTTCTGGCTCTTCTTGATGATCTACAAGATTTTTTGTAGAATTTGAAGGACTTAGACTCACTTCCTTGGGAGATTCATGTTCTTCATCATCATCAGAGTCCATAGGAGCTTCTTTGGATTTCCAATAAGCAACACTCTCATTAAAGGTAGCGTCCTTGCTGACCTCAACCTATCGTTGTCCTCGAACATAGATTCTATAGGCCTTTGATGATTCACTGTATCCAACGAATATTCCTTTCTTTTCTAAAGGCTCTAGTTTCTTCCTATTATATTTAGGTACATGAATGTAAACTGGAAAACCAAAGATTCTCAAATTTCCAACCTTTGGTTTCTGTTCGGTAAACTCTTCTTCAAGAGTCTTCTCTTCCAAGATTCAAAAAGGACTTCTATTTTCAATGTAGATTGATTTCATGAATGCTTCACTTCATAAGAACATAGGCAAGTCTTGATCATGCATCACTGCCTTAACATATTCTTCAATGGACCTTGTTTTTCTTTCAATAACTCCATTTTGTTGTGGATTGTAGGGGACTATCAACTCCCTCTTAATCCCAACTTCTTTACAAAAGGAAATGAATTCCTTGGAAGTGTATTCTTCTCCATTATCTGATTTCAGAATCTTGATTTTATTTCCTTTCAATTTTTCTACTTTAGCCTTGAATTCTTGGAACTTGTTGAATACTTCATCCTTGTTCTTCATGAAGTAAATCCATATCTTGTGAGAGAAGCCATTAATGAAAGTTACAAAATACAGAGAGCCTCCAAGATATTTCACTAGCATTGGACTACATACGTAAAAATGAACTAGATCCAAGATTTCCTTGGACCTACTATCACTACTTGGAAAATAGTTCTTAATATTTTTCCTAAGCGCATAACCTTTACATACTCCTTCATGGTCCATCTGCTAATCTGGAACACTTGCAACCATCTAATTTGAATCTGGAAAAACTCTACATTGAAGGTTAGCATACCTCATATGCCACAGTTCACATGGATTAATATCATTATGCACTAATGCTTGAGCTAGTTATTTTAAGATTCTATACAATCTTCCTTCACGGAATCCAATTACTCTAGGAAAATATATGCTTGAGCCCTTGGACCATATAAGGATTTGAATATTGACAAATGTTACTCTAGATCATTTGTCTTCTAAACATGAAATAGAAACCAAATTATTTTTCAAACCTAGCACATATAATATGTTGCTAAGTTGAACATTTTCACTCGATTCCAACTCAACGGATATTGACCCAACACCTTTGATTGCAAAATTGTTGTTATCTCCAAGCTCTAGCTTTTGATATGATCTCCTTTCCATTAGAATTGTGAGATTGTCATGATCTCTTGTCATATGTCTTGAGGCACCACTATCTACCAACCACAATTCATTGCTATTTGAAAGAGAACCCATAAGAGCAAAAAAATAAAAGAAATATTTGTCACCTGGATTTTCATTCTTGGGTTTCTTTGGATGTTCTTCCATGTCTACTGTGGTAGCATGCTTCTTTCCCTTTCTCTTTCTATCATCTGATATTTCAGGACAATGGCTTCTATAATGACATTATCTTTGACATAGTATTCTTCCCTTGAGGAGCAAATCTTCTATCTTCATTTCTCCTTTGGAAGCCAAACTTTTTTCTTCCTCCATCCTTCTTAGATCATGCTGAAAATTCTTGAGAGTCACCTTATTCAAATTTATGAATCCTTCCTTTTGATATAAGTCTAGATTCTTCTTGAGTACATGAGATCCATAATTCTTATAAACTTGGAGTTTCCTTTCTACCACATATACTTGATGAAAATGAGTCCCAAAAGTCATGTAAACCATTAAGTGTTGTAGTCACAAGTTCCCTTCCAAAAATAATTTCATCAATCGCTTGAAGTTGATATCTTTAATTTGAGAGATCCTCATGAAATATGAATCCACAATATCATTCCTTGTCATTTTGACGTCATGAATCTCATTCTTCAAGCTCATTATTGCTTAACCAATGTTGTCGATGGTGTATAATCCAACTAGAGCATCATACATCTTGTTTGAAGTGTCAAGATTTGTGACATATGGAATCAAATGCTTTGTGATAAAATCCACAATAATAGTCTTTGTGGTGATTTCATCCCTCTCATATTTTTCTTTCCTTTCATTATATGGATGTTTAGTTACCTTTCCCTTCAAAGTATCTAAGACACGATTCTTTGCAATAATGAGATCGATATGAGTCTTCCAAGCCTTAAAATTTGTATCTCCTTCTAACTTGTTTTATGACTTCATCGAGGAACCCATGATTATAGATAAACAATCAGACTATGGATGTAGGTATCTTCACTTAATGTCCTTTCATTCACCAAAGATCAGATACCATGTTGATTTTTCAAGTGCAATAGATACAAGCACTAACTTCTGAAAACTAATAATTACTTCTAATGATGTAGATATTATTTTTGTGCTTCCAATTTATCATTAAGAAATTACACTTCATAAATTCAACAATAAATGAAAAAGGAGAGTAGAGATCATAATGCACAATGATAACATGAGATTTACCTTGGGAAAACCCACTTGGGGGAAAAGCCCAACAACATTTTGCTTAGAGAAATTCTTTAGTTTGACAAGAGATACGTCTAATTATGCTAGTCAAATATGAAGGTTATACTAACCAACAATATTATGGTCAAACCTGGTCAAATAACTCTCTTTTCAATCCCAACAAACCTGGCCATGCCTGAACTTCCTAGGCCGAAGTTTGGCCTCCTAGAAACTTGACCCTTCTGCCTAGAATTTTGGCCCTGTTGCTGAGAAACTGATACCCAGAATTTTGATCTACTACCCAGAATGTGCCTGAAAACTCGCATCTGTGAAGTCAAAGAGAGATAGGTAAGATGTTAAATATTTCATCATCCTTCTTCTTCTCCTCCTTTACTTGGATGTCCAGAAGATACTTTGTTATGTAAGTGATCGAATTGTGCCTTATGGAGGAGGTCAAGTGCCTTTTATATAGTGTTATGGCTGACTTGAATGGGTTTCTCTTCACTGGGGCTTACTTGACTTGAAGGAGGAACGACTTGTAAAATTTGGAGACAAAAATTCAAAATTTTCTTTTCTGAAACCAACATGAAGAACATATCTTATATTAATAATTTCAATGGCTAACCAATAAAATTACACGAAGAACATGTCTTATATTTTCATTATATATTTCAAGAGCTAAAATATTAATTTTGAAGACAGACCATAGCAACAAAATTCAATGGGAATTAGTTCCATTTTTTCTTCCCCTTGAAGGAAAATATAAGTACCAAGTCCTAACATTATCTTCTAGAAAGAGGGAAAATGGCCTTGTAACTACCTCTCATCTTAAATTCCCCTTCCACCTACACACTAGTAAAACAGATTGATATGTTGCTCAATAACGACTAAAACATTTCTAGTGAATTTTGGGAACCATTCCTTATGCTTATTGGGAAATCTATGGAGGTATCTCTAAATGGAAATCATATCAAGGGCTTGTAGGCACTAGTAGCCATGGCTTTTCCATTATAGCTAAGATATAAGGACATCCAATGATGGACTTTTTTACATGATTAATAGAGGTCTCTAGTACAATCTTCCTTTGAGGAGGAATTGTTAGTTTCCTAGGCCTGCTAATAAAATCTCTTGTATAGGAATAAGACTTAAGAGACACCAAATGAGAAATGTCATATTTGGATTTGGGATGTTCTCATCAAAAGGATTGAAGCTCAGACTTCAGATTATGAGGATATGACTCATCTCTGTTTAAGAATCTAGGGCACATGTAGTTAATTAGATTCTTCTTTGTCTTGATAAATATTTGTGAGGCATTTTACTTTCTCATTAGCACAATCTTCTCTTTGACATTTATTAGAGTGTGTGTTTCTTATTTCATTAAATAGCTACGAAAACAAAGTTTCAAGAAAACAAGAAGTTGGCATTCTGTCAGGGCCAAAACCTCTCCCTCTTGGAGAGGAAAACCCACACATAATTATTCTTATAGAGATTCCAATTGACGAACACCAAGACCATGATGCTTGACCTTCTATGCCACTCCAAGACCATGGCACCAATCTTCTTATTTATCACTGCTGAGATCATCTTCATTGTACTACTGAGATATTCATTACTATTTTCATTACTTAGAACATCATTGTTGTATTTCCATAGAGACCTTCACCATATCAATGAGGTCATCATATCGTTCTTCATTATGACCTTATCTTTGGTAGGATTGTTATCAAGGCTATTATGTCAAGAACATGACTATGTTAAGTATGTTGATTGAGTATTGCTCCAAGATAGTTTGTATGTTGAGATAGTGTGTGTCATTGTGAGGATTGTTCATAAGGTATCCTGACATTATGATTGTATGCTAAGACAAATATCTGATACCTTCTTCATTACACTCATGCCGAGACTATACCTTTGTGGTGTGCATCTAAAATGTTTCAATGTTTGCCACCCTAACTGCAAGGATCCCATCCTGTAAACATCCAACAATCACAGTGAATCTGAGTCTCTTTCCTTACCCAAGTTTGTAAATGAGTCTGAATTGTTACTCTCCTGTAATGTGGATTGTAGTCCTTGTACTTAACCGAATCATCTCAGAAAATGTGAGTTCCCAACTCTTATTTTGTGGTGACCCTAACTGGGTATATATAATGGTTATGTCTCCATTTTTTAGCTGACTTTACCAAGTGATCGTTGTGTCTTTTATATGATCTGACATGACATTTACATATATATTTAAGGCTGACATGATGTTCTCTTCATCATTTTTCTTGCAGTCTTCTTATTTGGAGGATGGTGCTTGTCTTGGAGGGCTACTTGACACTAGGTTGACCCATATTCATGCTCAAAAAGAGCTCTTTAACATGACTTTGATTCTATGACTTTCATAGACCTATGAATGAGCAAGACACTTATTCAAATAATTTATAAAAATAATATTTATGTTTCTTAACAAGTACAAAGATCAAAATTACATTTACAAATACCAAACCTAGTTACACTTTTCTTCAACACTCCCTCTTAACTAGGGAGGTATCTACAATGGTATTTGGTCATTCTCAATATGAATAATTTCTCATAGGAAGAATCAGATTGGTAATCCCATCTATATAGCATCATATCAACCAACATTGTCACAATGCAAGGCCTTGACTAACAATTCCATCTCTCTACAAGACCACGAACTACAATGTTGATGAGACCAATGATTTATAGACACCTTTATCATTGTCTTTGAAGGTACATACTCACCTAGGTGTTCATTGAGTACCTTCTAGGACTATTCTTACCTTAGGTTCCCAATCCTAAAAGAATATTGGTCCTCTTGTCTACTCTTATCTTGGATGCCCTACACATCCTCAAAGAGTATTGGATGTTAGATGATTACTCAACCCTCCATTCTTTCTTCCCAGGTGAAGAAAAGAATGTTGTGTCTATCGTGTGTCTACATTTCCATTCATGGCCTTCACCTAGATTTACGGTTGTTAGTCTTGGTCTAGTGCACGACACATGAAATAGAAAAACACAATTGTCACTCCTTTGTAATCAAGGGTGATCTAACTAAATCTCGCTCTTGATGAGGGACTTGTCAGAGCTTCCTGTTAGCTAGGGACTCTTCAATATATTATCAATTTATTCTTTGTGGGCCCTTCAGCTGCTAGATCAACTTCTCTCCTTGATGTCATGAAAGTTAGTTGAGCTTATTTCTTGTAGGGAAACAATCATCGATCACGTTCCTCCTTAGTTCGTCATGTCTTTCCTTTCTTCATGGAAAGAGACCTTCTTAATATCTGGAACCTTCGTCATATGACTACTTCTTTCTCATCATGCTTCTTCCATTCATTACATGAATACTAGTTATACTTGTAAGTATTCGTGCATGAACTTATCCAGATACTATTCAAGAAATCAAATATATCATTAAATCAAATTGTACCTTACTAGGTGGCTCTTCATCATGACATATTTCTATAGGTGTCAGTATCCTACACACATATTGACATATCTCCCAAAGATATCCATTTTCAAGGGTCTTCATATTTTTTAAGACTTTCATCAGAGTCTTCATAGCTTTCCAGGAGATTTCTTATTCAAATCTTCTTTTTCTTTTGGATTTTGATTGCCTTCATCATGGTTTCATATCTCACTATCTCTTCCTTCCTCACACATTCCATTCCCAGTATATTTCAATCAGAGTTTCTTAATTGTAGTCAATTACCTCATACTTCATGTGAGGACATATTATGTTGATTTCATCTAGTGTGACTTATGCCTTCCTGCATCCTTTTAGAGGAGGAGATCCTTTTTCTCTTGATCATGCTTCTTAAGATAGGAGCAATGATATGTGCCACTTATAACCATATGACATGGCATTATAATATCAAACACAAGCATACATACCTAATTTTACCTTCAGGTCATCGATTTTTCTTCTAGTAGCTTTCTTGATTGAAATGATCTCCAATCCCTTGATCTGGTTCATGTCATCACATCATCATCTCATGGATTCCATAAGTTGGAGTTCTTTTTTAAACACTTACTTCCTCTTTAGATTAGTGAACCCTACGATGAGAATTCCATCAAAGAATTTTTTAGGATCTTGTATATCCCCAACTGGCAGATGTTTCCCTTTTGACTTGATGTATGATGAGCCTTATATGACTCCTTTCTTTCCGTTGATGTCTATTGAGGTTCCCAAGAGCTATATATCCTACATATTTTTCTGCCATGGATTTTTTCCTTTATGATTCCCATGGTGATGTCACGATCTTTTGCTTCTAATGCTTCCATGATGCTACTATGCATCTTATTATCATTGGCATATCTTATAACATAAGATTTAGGAGCTTATGATAGGTCCTTGTTGTAAGGGATATTATCTTACTCATATGAGAGATTTGTTACTCCCTCTTTCCTTGGACCTTTTCTTCATCTTCCTCCATCTTTCAGTGAAATGAGTTTCCAAAATATTTCTATAGCATTGAATCTTAACTATACTTATTTTGTATTTCTTGAGGACCAACCTTTCCTTTCTTTTCTGCACATGGTTGAGTTCTTTTAACCTTCAATATTTTTGCCATCAACTTGTCTTTCTCTATCTAGCATGGAGACCACAAGTTGTTGAATGAGGTAACCTTCTTGTTCATGGACATTTTTTACCTTGCCTATTAGTTAGAATGATGATGATTATCTTCCTTACTATATCTTGTAGATAGAAGATGTCCTACATCCTTTGATACTCTTTACTTTCATGTAGATCAGATTTCATGCGACCTTCTTCATTGCATCTTTAGAGAATGAGTTTATCATCGACATCACTTTGATGTCTCCAATATTGCTAGCGGAGGGAATCTTTCATAAGCATCCCTTTCCATAAATTCATAGGAGACCTATTGATATGTTTAATGATTTTATCCACTTAGAGAACTATGTCTATCCTCCCTCTTCATGCAAGGAATATTGATGACCCATCCAACCTATAGATGTCCTTGTAATCATGAAGTCATTTAACCAAATTTATAAATTGAAAAGATACTTACTTGTCATGTTAAGATGAAATCTTCACCTTGATTGCTTTGATGATGGTTCAATCAAATGCATTGATGCTTCCTATGGATGATATCCTTGATTTAATGGTACGAATCTTGCCTTCTTGTCTTCAAGTTTCTTTGACTTATACATTTTATTCCTATGATTAGAAAATTGTTGATGAACTTGATATGGCATTGTCTTTCTATCACATAAGTGGATTATGGAACCTTGTAGTATGCCGCACTGTGTAGAACCATAAAGTCTTGATTTTGCTTGCCATGATGATAATTTTATGGTATTGAGATTTATCAATGAACACCTTTATTATATACTGAGATCCTTGTGGTATGACATAGATTAAGACTGTGAGAGGCATCAAAATTTCTGCCATGAGCCTAAGTTTTGAGTACTTGTAATCTAAACTTCATTCTTTGACTGAGATTATTTAATCCTATTATGGCACTAAGATCTCAATAGAATAACATCGAGATTGTGAGTAGTATAGATTGTTGAAGGTTGTATCCTTAATTATATAGATAAAAGCCTTTGTTGTTGTAGACTTCTTGTTGTAGACTAATCCTTTAATCTTGACAAAGCTCTTTCTTTGATGCCTTTCTTGAAGACTAGTCCTTGTTTGTCACTTTTCTTGCCCTTCTTTTGACTCCAACACCTTAGCTCTGATACCATGTTGAAGAATCTAGGGCACATGTAGTTAATGAGATTCCTCTTTAATTTGATAACTATTTGTGAGGTATTTTACTTTCTTATTAGCACAATATTCTCTTTGACATTATTAGAGTGTGTGTTTCTTATTTCATCAAATAGCTACCAAAACAAAGAGACAAGAACACAAGAAGTTGGCATTATACCAGGGCCAAAACATCTCACTCTTGGAGAGGAAAACTTGCACATAATTCTTCTTATACAAATTCCAATTGACAAACACCAAGACCATGACACTTGACCTTCTATGTCACTCCAATACCAATACACCAATCTTCCTACTTATCACTATTGAGATCATCTTCACTATACTGCTAAGATCTTCATTACTGTTGTCATCACTGAGAACATCAATGTTGTATTTCCATACAAACCTTCACCATATCAATGAGGTCATCATATCATTCTTTATTATGACCTTATCTTTGGTAGGATTATGATCATGACTATTATGTCAATAATATGACTATGTTAAGTATGTTGATTGAGTATCGTGTCAAGACACTTTTTATGCTGAGACAGTGTGTGTCAATGTGAGGACTATTCATAAGGTATGCCGAAATTATGATTGTATGTCATGACAGAGATCCGAGACCTTCTTCATTACACCCATGCTAAGACTATAACTCTGTCGTATACATTCGAAATTTTTTCACTATTTTCCACCCTAATTGCGAGGATCCCATCCTGTAAACATCCAAGAGTCTCGGTGAATTTGAGTCTTTGTCCCTTACCCAAGTTTGTAGATGAGTTCAAATTTTTACTCTCCTGTAATGCGGATTATAGTCCCTGTACTTAAACAAATCATCTCAAAAAATGTGAGTTCTTGGTTCTTCTTTTGCGGTGACCCTGACTGGGAATATATAGTGGTTATGTCTCCATTTTTTAGCTGACTTGACCAGCTGAATCGTTGTGGCTTTTATATGATATGACATGTCATTTATATATATATATTTGAGGCTGACATGATGTTCTCTTCATTGTTTTGCTTGCAGTCCTCTTCTTTGGAGGATGGTGCTTGTCTTGGAGGGCTACTTGACACTAGGTTGACCCATATTCATGATAAAGAAGAGCTCTTTAACATGACTTTTATTCTTTGACTTTCCTAGACCTATGAATGAGAAAGAAACTCATTCGAATAATTTACAAAAATAATATTTGTTTTTCTTGACAAGTACAAAGATCAAAATTATATTTACAAATTCTAAACCTAGTTACACGTTTCTTCAAAAGGCTTCTCCTCGTAAATGATGCCAAAAATGTTTCCCAAAAATTTAGTATGCCTAATGCAAAGCCTCACCAAGCAACCTAGGTATGATGGAAAAAATGAGATTAGCCACAATTGTCACCTCGGTGGCCTCTCTTTTGTTGTTTTGTAGTTGGATGTTACCCCTACAAGGGAAGCTTCCCTGGCAAGGCTTAAATAATATTGACCTAGAGTTACTAAGGAAAATGGTTCTCTAAGGATCTTGCTTGTAATGTCCTACCTAATCCTATTATCTTACATTATCTTATTAGCCGACTTGTTGAATGATTGAATTTATGTGCTTGATTCTAATAAGTATTATTATTCTACATACGACGTATTTGTATACTAACTACATACCCACACTTTGCATGAATACACTAGTAGACTAAAGCTTAAAATGTTAGATGATTAAATAAATGATTAAGCTTGACTAATGGCTAATCTGGATTATTGTTTAATTAACCTTAAGATCTTGGCTTATAATTATTAAGTTATATTGCCTATATATTTCTTAATATTAAATTTATTAAATTCTTGTGAATCTCTAATTTACTTATATGACATAATATTATATTTATTATTATTTATTATTTAATATTTATTTCGTTTCCCAAGGTTTGACAGGTTGTCTCCTCAAATTTCTTTCATAATTAAATATTAATATTTTTCCCAAATTTTGACAAGTTTCCCCCTCAAATTTATTTCAGAATTAAATATTAATATTTCATTTCCGAATGTTTGACAAGTTGCCTAGGGTTTATTTATGGATAAGATATAGGGGAAAATTCAAGTCATTAAAATAAAAGGGATGGGGAGGCTTTCATGGCCCTAATGATAGGTCGTTGAGGTGGATGAGTGGAAAAGAAATAAGGGGAAGGAGGATGAGATGAGAAGGGGGTATCTTTTATCTTTATTTTTTTTAGCATTGGAGGAAAAAATTGAAAGGGAAAATGAAGGAATAATTGAAGAGATTGGTTTTGGTCGTGGTTGGAGAATATTGGACCTATTATTTTGGAAACACTAAGACAATTGTTGTTGGACTTGGGCTTGGAGGGGTAGGGAACCTATGGAGGTTCCTTGGGCTAGGAAGTCAAATAGACATTCCTAGTTGGCAAGGTGACAAATTTAGTTAGACAGCCCCAATAAGAGCACCCCAACTGAGCCACTGCAATGTAATTAGGTATGCGTTTTATTGTGAATTAATTCATGTCAATGATTGTAAATCAAATTTTTTATTTAATAAATATGTTATTGCCAAAATAAATTGTTGTATTGTGAATATTCTATTTTTCTTACTATGAAATTTATCTCAAATAAATCATTTTATTGTTGTAAAGTTTGTGGCTAAATTAGCTTTGTTCAAAGACCCCTGGTTGGGTATTCACATGTGGTATCATAGCTAGATTCAAAATTTGGACCTAAAACTCACCTGCACACCCAATATCCAGATATCTTATATGGGCAAACATCGAATTCCAACTGATTTAAACCATATATTAATAAGGACTCTAATAAGCAAAAGGCGGGGTAAGGTTTAGAGTCATTTTGTATTTATGTCTCTTCGTTCAATGCATAATTTTCCATACAAAAGTAGTGAATGCATTTCCTTATAAACTAGAAAGGTGTTAACGAACATTTACAAAACCAACACTAGAATAAGAAAAGGTAATAACGAGATAGGAGCTTGATGTAATTTAGATTCCTATGTAATAAATGAATTAACAACAAGAAAAAAGGTGCAAATTGCGAGATTGATTACTTCCAAGTGCTCTGAAAAGAGTAAATAATCCCCAACTAGTCTCTCCTCTTCGTATTACCTTCCTATGCCCTCACATATGGACACTCCTTTCCATATCGATAGACCAGGACACTAAGTAGACTCTTCTACATAGATAGATTCGAAATTCTACTCCCCTTGTCATAGGGCAAGTATTTCATAAATAAAGAGAGTCTCGTCACATTTTCTCATCAAAGAGGGCGAAATATTTGCCCAAGTAGCCCCTAGCCTCAGGAGGCGGTAACACTAACAACCTATAGTGTTGAAACCAACCTAGGAGCACTTATCTTTACATATTGTTTCTACCAACTGCTTACTAGACCAACCTAGTGATTTTATCTTAGCCTAGTTTTTCTCTTGCTAATGTTTATACAACCCAACCATTCCCTAAGTCTTCTCCTTTTCGGTTCTAATACTCAAAGATACATATAAGTGGGTCAACCTCAAGGAGTGATCTTTTGTTGTCATTAAGAAGAATTCAATCCTTTCATTCATTTTAAAAGGGTGACCCTCTTAATTTAGGTCTAAGTGTATATATTTAATCTTCATTGATCAAGCATTTCATTTTTCCACCCATCGATTTAATGTCATGAATATGATGCAACTCAGACTATGGATTAAAGCCTCTTATGTATGCAGGGGTTTCCGTTTGATTGAATGTTTGGTAACAAACTTGGATATTTAATGTTGAAGTAAAAGATGGAATCATGTCATATCTTAGTAGATTATTGGTGTTCCTTATCCTACAGTTCTTGGATGAATAAAAAATTCAAGGAGTTAGTGCATAAGCTTGAGCGAGAGTCGGGCTTCTTTTTCAATATGAAATATTTTGAGGAGAAGGCTCATGCTGGGGAATGGGATGAAGTTGACCATTATCTCTCGGGGTTTACAAAGGTTGATTATAATTGATATTCCATGAATATTCTTCCAGATTATGAAACAAAAGTATCTGTAGACCTTGGACAAACAAGATTGAGCTAAAGCAGTTGATATTTTGGTGAAATATATGAAGGTACTCTCAAAATTTAATTAAGAGATATGCAAGGAGATAATTCAACTTCTAACACTAGATAACTTTAGAGAAAATGAACAAGTGTCCAAATACAATGATACAACGTCTAACAAAAGTATTATGTTGTTGGACCTTAAAAAAAATTGACAGAGGCCAATCCCATATTTTGAGAAAATCTCATTTAATCAAACCTAAAAGCATCAAGGTTACAAACATTAATTAATCAAATCTTGAACTGACAACACCACTTTGAAAAAATCCTAGACCAAATCTAGACATAAATAATTTTTCGTTGACCATGCATGTGGACCTCCTAATGGAGCCCAAACACCTACACAGCCTAGGACTTCTTTGGGGGTGTTGCCCATAGCAGCCACATTTACACCAGTTGGACCCCATGGGCCTTTTCCATCATCTCTGGTTGCTACTAGTGGCTTGGAAAGTTGGATGTCAAATCCAAACACAATGGCATTTCCCCAATCTCTTTTTGTTGTGGGACCTAGTGTTCTATTTCCACCTAATCAAGCTACTCTTCTAAAACATCCTAGAACCCCTCCAGGTGGTTCATTTGTGGGGGATTATCAAATTGGTGATTCTAAGTAATTAATCAAGTGCTTGTGTCCTATATCCTAGTCCATTGAAGAGGTGACCTATCTAGGTCCTACTTAGTGAGTGCCATGGTCAATAGATGACCTCCCAAAGACACTAGCTCAGGCACTTACAACCTTATCCTATCACAAGCATAGATTTCCATTCTTCTCAACAAAAATTTTCACTAGTGGGCACCAAAAATGGGGAAATAACATTATGGGAGGTCGGTTCAAGAGAAAAGTTGGCTAAAAGGCCCTTTACAATTTGGGATAATGCAAATTGCTCCAATCATTTGGAGGTTTCATTTGTCAAATATTCTTCAAGTTCTATCAATCAATTATTGTGGAGCCTTGATGGAACTTTGATCAATATTACTTTTAGAAAGCATCTTGTTCACACATACACTTTCCAAGGACTTGATCTGCAACAACATTTGGAAGTCTTCATTTGTAAAAAAAATGTGTACTACTGTTAAAGTAAGCCTACTATCATACTGAGTACATTATGGAAAACCCTAGTGACAACCTTACTATGAAATCCTATTTAATAATTGCTAAGGGTAACCGATTGAAACACAGATAGGTGAATTCAAAGCAAGGCTCAAATTCCATACCTTTTTGTTATTCTAGGAATCCTATCATCACCCCATATTCTTTTCTTGATTATATGTTGCTAGACTTCGGAACGCAAATCATTCAAATGTCACCGTGAGAGCCCTAACTTCATAACTCTAAAAGTACCATCCACAAACAAAGTATAACATCGCTTAAAAATCACCGAGTTTTCTCCCTCGCCATTGGATTCATTCGTAATATAAATGGATAGTGGAATGGAAAATTGTTCGTATGCTCTCCTAGTCCTTGCTATTTCATCTATATTCATTCTGAACGTAAAAAAGAGAGAATGAAATTTTCCACTTGTTTATATAGGATATTCAATGGTTGATGTTGCGAACGAAATATCACTTCCTTCTCAGTGTCTCTCATGCTACTCGCTATTTTGTCTGTATTAATTCTGAAAGAAACAAATAAAGTATGAAATTTTATACATGTTTATATAGGATATTCAATGGTCAATGCTGCAAATGAAATATCCCTTCCTTCTAAGCCTCATTCAATTTTGCAGAATCCAGTGACCAATGTTGTATATGACATGACATCCAACTTAACTTTATCCCTTTCCATTTCTTCCCAAATCTTCCAAGCACCATCCAAATTTCCTACTGCAACAAGATATCAAATTATGATAGTGTATGCAAAGACAGTAGGTTTACAAAGTCGATCTCCTTCACACAGTTAGCACATAGTTCTATCCATTTTAAATTATTAAAATGGACACATTAGACAATACCTACCACCTCCTCCATGTCAACATAAATTGATACAAAATGAAATCACTTTTTTCCCATGATGTGATTATGATTGGGAATTTTGGGAAACACAGACATTCATGTGCATGTGTGTTTTTTTCATGAATATTTTGGTACGTGTGACACATCATCTATAGTAGGCAGGCAACATGGATACACATTGGCAAGTTCATAGTTTAGGATGAGTTGATTATAGAGGCCATGGTTAAGCAGTATGGGTGTGGTTTTTCTTAAGTTTTTCTTACAATGGCGTTGTGAAGAGTTTAATGGAGGGGTTATGGATCAGCCATCCAATCCAAATGATATCTAATGATTTGCTAAATTGTGCACATATAAACAAACGTTCATTATTTATTTAGCACAAACCTAAAATAAAATCCCTGGAAAGAAAATCAACCTATCTAATGCAAGGATCAAATCAATGTGAAAATCCATCCACTTTGCGGAATCAATCTCTGTTGCAGTGCAATCTATATATTTGTATATTTTTT
>APFE031392093.1:125695-154838 GCA_000404065.3 Pinus taeda
CTTCATGATTGGGTGAATTTATGTAAATAATTAAATTAGGAATGTGAACAGTCATCAGGAGATGAACTGAATAGTCACTCCCTATTGTATATAACAAAGACCTACCTAATGGAATAAGATGAATGAATTTTTCTGCCTGATGGAGTTACTGTCTGGCCTAACAATTTTGAATAACTGTTTAAAACAGTTTATCTCACTGATGTATGCACCGTATCTTGAAATAAAATTTTTTATTTCCATATGGTGTTAAATGAGAAGTTACGAGTCATTTTTATGTTGTTAGATCATTTTACTAACATTTTTTTTAAATTTTGAAGATTGACCCTAAAAAAAAATCACCATTCCAGTATAATCACTTTTTCGTTTTCAAGCTATATTTTGCACGAAAATTTTGTTTTCACTGCCATTTTTAAAACATGTTCAAAATTGTCCCTAAAAAAAAATTCATCGTTCCAGTATACACACTTTCCGTTTTTAGCACTGTTTTTGATGTTTTTTTGGCCTTTTTTGCCAGAGTTCCCGTTTTGAATTTATAGTTCCCGTTTCAAATTTTACATTGTTAATAATAATAATCATAACAATAATTAATTAAATGATGATTATTATATTGAGGAGGCATGTCTCGAAGGACATGACTATTCATGTAGGGGCACCTCCCTATATATATAAGGGGACCTTCATTTGTAATCATATGTCATATCACTTGTATTCAAACATTATTATATAAATATATTAGTCATCCATGATGGACATTCTTATATTCTAGATATTCTGAATATTTTGTTGTGTATTAAGCTTTGTTCGTAACATTGGTATTAGAGTCTCATTCTTCGATCTTAACGATTGGCCAAACTTTTTTCATACTCGAAAATTTTGGAGTTTCTCCAATTACTCGATAGTTAGTTCAACTTACGCCTTTAGCCGCCAGAAATTGAAATTGACTTTTGGTATATATATATATATATATAAGAGTCGTCTATCGAGGCGGAGGAATTATATATATAAGAGTCGTCTACCGAGGCAGAGAAATTGCTCGGACGGCCAAAAGTGGGCAGAATCCGGCAAAAAAATTTCAAAAAATCTTGTAAAAGTAGTGTTTGAATCGTGTTTTTAATGGTGGATATGGATTCAACACCATCAAAAACGTTTAGAACACCTAAAATTTTAAAGTTAAATTACAAAAATCCTTGCCAAATTTTCTCTAAATATATCCGGAATTTCCATAACTTTCCGGGCAAAAATCAACCCGAGAGAAAAAAGAAAAAGAAAAAAACACCTCCCCATTATACCAGTTACAGCAATTTTCCAAATTTGTAAGTTCAGAGAGTCGTTAGCCAACCAGCGTATCATTGTGATACACTTGATATAGCTACAATTGGATCCACTGCCAGCAGAAGAAGTCACCAAAAACACAAAGTTTGTAAGTCCGCTACCACATCACAATTCGTATAGAGCAATCTTCTCCAACAAACCGTCCCTACAGTGAAAAAATAAAACCATCATTCAACAAGTCATATATGTGATACTAGTAAATCTATCAATCCGCACAAATGGTTTATATAAATTAAGAGTGCACTGTACCAACCGTACTATGATATCATCCATTATATAAAAGGGTATTAAAAAAGGGTTAGAGTTATTTTTGTGTAGAGTATAAAAAGGGTTATACAAAGAAGGATATTAGAGTTATTTTTGTATAGAGTGTAAAAAGGGTTATACAAGGCAGGATATTCTAATTTAATTTAGGTGATAGTATAAAAATAGTACATTCCAATGTTGGATTGAAATCAGTTATAAATGGAATTATTAGAAGATAAAAGGGTATTTTATTAAAATTTTATATAAATTTTTTATAAAGGAAAAAATATGAGAAGAATACAAATTGAAAAATTAAAAATTGAGAAGGTTATTTGAAAGTATATATATTTATATAAGCATAAAGAGAAAAAAATATTAAATATATCTAAGTGGAATTATTAGAGGTATTATAAAAGTGCACGAAATATTTTTAATTCAAAAATTTTAGAAGGGTTATAAAAAAAAAGAGAGAAGTCAAGGGAAAATAAAAAGATGCAGTCCATAGGAAATCTTGGTTTCTTTTCAAAATGTTCTTTTTATTCAAAGGGATATCTTAATTGTCGTGAATCATTTAGAAATAAAAATGGAATGCTGCAAGTGTCACAAAACTTTTACTTTAGTTGAATGTCAAGGTGACATACAAAAACAATTCTCGGAATAAGATATGAAGTTATGTGAAAGAATAAAACAACTAATGGCAACACTTGAGCAAAAAATGAAGAGTTTAATAAAAAAACTTGTGGCTCAAGAATAGAAGACAATAGAATCCAACTCGCAAGTTGAACACCCAACACTACTCCTACAAGACAACGTAATCCAGTGTACCGAGAAACTACAGTTGGAAGATCAAAAGAATTTACATATTAAAAATTTAGAAGACAAAATGGCCAAACTTCAACAAAACAAGGAAGCATCACAACAGAAATATAAAGATTTTGAGGATATGCATTACAAGGAAATAATAGAAAATGACAAAAAAATTGTGCCTCAAAATTCACAATGAAAAATTATTTGCACAAGTCAAGAAGGCTAAGGTCACAAAGAAAGAACTCAATAAGCACTTATAAGAACACGAAAATGAAAAATTACGCGTAAAGAAGCTTAATCAAAAGTTGTTAGAACAAATCAAAAGTTTAAAAGATGAGGAGGGACACTAAGAATAAAGTCAACAATCCAGAAAGCAATGAACTTTCATGTATCATGAATCACAATCAAAAGCTACTCACATAAATCAAGAAACATAAAAACGATAAGAAATTGTTGGAGAATCAATTAGAACATATGACAAAAATGAGGTCTTCAAAAGAAATTGCCCAAGTTGAATAAAATGGAACAAACATTGATTCAGATAATACCATGGTTTAGAACGATCCCCAACAATTGAAGTAAAAACATATTCAAATGTTGCATTTCAAATGAATATCTAGTGATTAACTTAACAACTTCTGTACTTGAAGAAATCATATACATCAAGTAAATCCAGAAATCACCACAAAGAGGATAAGGGGAAATCTGATCACAAGAACTCTTATTCTACAGCTAAATTATAAAAGCAGACATCTCAACCAATTTGCAAATCCAAATTACTCAGAGCATAAACAAGTGACTTATATTCCAAAGAATATCAATGGCACCACAATCAAATCATGATAACAATTTATCCCAACTATATAGTAATTGCAAAGTTCCACGGAAGATTGACTTAGGATGGTCTAATCCCTTCTCAATTCAACAAATTTATTTATCACTCAGAGGATCCTATCATCTTGTATCATTTAAGATGACAATTTAAATAAATTTGAGAAATGTGAATAGATTACAAAGACAGAAATAGATAACATGTCTTGTCAGCAATAAGCTTTGAGGACAAAACTTTAATGAAAAGGAAGACAATGTTATGAATATAATATATAAATAATATAAATAATAATCATAATCGCAATAATGAGTAATTAAATAATGATTAGTATATTAGAGAGGAATGCCTCTAAGGACATGACCATTCATAAAGGGGAACCTGCCTACTTATATAAGAGGGCCCTCATTTGTAATCATATATCATATCACATGTATTCAAACATTCTTATATAAATATATTATTCGTCCCATGATGGACATTTTTGCATTCCAGATATTCTGAAAATCCCACAACGTATACGAGCTTTGTTCATAACAGAGATAAGATACCTAAAAAATATCAAATTTTAATTGGTCTTAGTACCCAACTACTCAGTCCAATATCTTTTTGGATGTACTTGCATTGCCTCTCATAGTTCCACAAACAAACCAACGGCATTCACCCAACAACATGATGCCTCTTCCGAGCTTTTGTCTCTTCTAGGGGAATTAATAGCTTTCCCTGCATCTTAAGTTCTTTCACACTCCATGCCATAGTCTATTATATTTGTTTCTATAGTAATTACATCTGTCTATAAAGCATATTTCATATGACTTGTTTGTATTTGTACTCTTTCATGTTCAATATTTATGGACTTTGTTTAGGCATTCATTTATTAGTGTATTTTGATAGTAGATTTTCATCTCCTAAATATTTGATTATAACTCTTCTTCGAGTTTCTCCAAAGATTGATATGTTGAAGATCCAATTGCAACATGCAAAGAAATGTCTAGTTTGTTTTTCATGGCAAACATTAATGCACGTGCATCCTCTGTTAGGACAATGTCCAAAAGCGTTTCAGCCTCACATTCAATTTCTACATAAGACATATAAATGATTTTGAAAGATATCATTTTCAATTATGTCAAGAAATGCCTTGTGTTGAGTAGAATAAGTACATAAAGCTACATCTAGATTCAAATCAACTTTTGATATCCAGATGTTAATTTTTAGGGTTGAATTGTTCTCTGTTGTAGATAATTGCATTTTATCAACATTATTACATTCATCCCATATCATCCTATCATCATTAGAAACTATGTAGAGAGAACAATATCATTTACAATGAAGTGGAATAATAAGGAACAATATATGAAAAGATGCACGGATGGAGACACTGGGATTTAATTCAGAGACTAGGGCAAAATTCCACGAAGGGGGGAAACTGATAAATCAATTATTATTCTTCTACTAGATATTCATAATTGTTCAACTGAGATACAAAGTACAATGGGAATGAGAGACAATATTCACATTAGGCCTCCTATAGCCAACCCAAGCTAGTTCACAAATTCATTTGTGAATTGAACAATCTGATCTCTAGAGAACTGCTACCATATTGTGTCATCATTACAATCATCATGAATCATCATTGACATCATATAATAGCAAGGTCATTATCAAATGTTTCATAACAAGATCACTATCATAAAACATATACATTACTGTCATATATATATATATATATATATAAGTAGATCACATTCTAGCATCAAGGTCATTATTGAGGTCATATAGATCATTGTCAAAATGTCACTACCATGTATCATGATCAATCATGATGAATAATATTGGTATTCATCATTGCATAAGAGTTAGGTTATCATTGTAGAGAACTCTGCCATAATACCATTACCACTGCCCTAATTACATGAGGGTTTCTGGATTTCACTGTAATGTCAAATCCGAGCATCTTTGATATACATAATAAATTCAGAAGGGGATGCCACAATATTATTGTACAATCCATGCCATAGAAACATATTGATGTGATTCATACCACACAGGAACATTATGTGCTACTAATTTCAAGTCACCGCAGAGTATAGCAAGCAGAGCACACTCCATATTGCAGATACCACATAGTTATAATACATCGGGCCATAGAAAACAAAGATATATGTAGATAATAGTAACATGCCACTCAAAAATGTTGCAAGCCACATAAATATGTTTACAATCAATACAAAGGATGAGCCACATAATACTTGATTCGGCCACTGAAAGAATATATGAGTCATTCATTGGATGAGCCATTTAATGCGATCTACAGAAAAGTCAACGAGCCAGGAATATTGAACCTCTAAAAATATTGATGTCGATGTGTATTATAGCAAGCCTCAAAAAGTTATGTGATCCAATGTGAAATGTAGCAAGCCAGAGAAAAATATGTCCATTATATGTGTGATACATGTCATTGAGCGAGGCATTTTACGATGTAATAATACAACCGATATAATGAAATACGAGTCATTGAGATAGCATACGAGATGCAAAAAGTAAGTAATGCAAGTCATAATGTTTAGTGAACCACGTGGAATGAGTCACAGAGTATTCTCACAACACACACTACTTTATTTACATGTTTGTGCCACTAACATGATTTTACGTAGGAAATCTAAATATGGCAACAGATAATATAAATCTTACTAATATATGAGCTATAGAGTATGTATGAACCTTCACTAGCAGCGTGACATTGTATAGTGTATCACAAAGTATATAGTGAGCCACGTTATATTAAATCAGGCCATTGATGGGAGCCAAATATTAATGTGAGCTCCACTGCAATAATCAAATGCGAGCTTCAAAAAGGTATGCAAACCATTCACTTATGATGTATGAATTCCTTGTTTTGGAGATGGAAGATTGATCATATATAGTTTTTCCTCAAGATCAAATGGGTGCCAAATTGACTTATTTTGGAAGGAAACAATCAATTCAAATTTAGTTCAAGAATAATTTTCCATGTGCCTTGATTTACCATATTAAATAATAAGAGTTCCCAACACATTAATATTAATATGACTATTATAAATTCTCTTTTTGGTCACAATGGGCTTCATTTGGGGCTATAGGGAAATTTGTCCCATAATTGCCTAAATTTCAACACTCACGCTCATATAGGGAGGAATTTCCATCTACATCATAAGACTTATCTTGCATCATATCTCATCTCGTCTCATCTCATCTCTTCTTGTCTCATAGAAGAAGACGAATCCATAATCGATAGTGGGGGAGATTAATTAGATCCTCTAACCCTATTGGTCTCTAGGTCAAATTTCAAGACCTTCATTTTAGCTACATCAACAAGATATCCATCTCAACATCTCTCGTCATAGCTTGATTCCTTTGATCATCAACTAAACAATGATGTCTTAATCTAAAGAAGAAGAATCATCATAGGGTAGCTCTAGCATCCACCCCATATCCACGAACGATAGGGGAGATCAATCTGCCACCCTATATCCAATCAACAATAGGTAAAGTGGGACTTGCTATGAAATGTAAGGATCGCAGGCTCTCCTTTTATTAGACAATAGGCAGGATACTACTTACTATGAAACTTAAGGATCACAATTATCCTATTATTCGTTGATCTTCCCAGCTTGACCCTCAAGAGTCAAGTGGTAAAACACCTGCATCCCCTCACTTGCGCAAGATACTACTTACCATAAATGGTAAGGAACATAATTATCCAAAGTCTCCTCACCCATTGGTTAGATGGGTGGAAATCCCAACAATCCCATCTTATGGGTAGGATACATACTTGGGTATACTCTGTCAAGTCCCAGACTTGATGGTAGGGGAGGATACCCAACATGTCATAAATGACAAGGATCACACGTACCCTAGAGTGACAATATTTAGGATACTACTTACCAAGAGAGGTAAGGATTGTATCCATCCTATTTTCCAGAGTTCCCTCGGCCCTAGGAGCTCTACGACTCAATTTATCTCACTCGAAGCTCAAAAACAGAGGAAGAGCATAGCTCAGTGCCCTCGATCAGTCGGGACCCTTACCCAGTAGGGTCACATCCATCAGTGTAAGCTTCTTTCTGATGACCAAGAACCTCCATTTTGGAAAATACTTGGTAACAATATGTGTTATCTATTCATCTATTGAAGTCTTAATGCTTGAATTCCACAATAAATTAATGTTGGAGCCTCAATGCTCCCTCTGCAACATATCTTGGATATAGTGTTATCTCATCTTAAAATGCTTGGACTAGTCATGAAAACACGAGGTTATCTAAAAGTCAGATCCCATTCTTAATATCGCAATATATCTTAGTCATGTTAAACACATGCTCAAACCACTCTCCAATGAGCTTTCTCAATCACGCTGCCTCCCAACTAGCCATGCTAGCAACAATTTACTCTTCCTCATACTCAAATCAACAGAATTTTGTTTCTGGTACATTCAGTAGATCGTGGCAGTCCCCATGCTACAACAACACCCAAATGTTCTTTTCATGTTACCAACATTTTTAGTCTTAGTCAACATTTGTATATCCATGAAATCTCCAATATATGTGACCAAGCTCTGTCAGGTACATGGCACATGTTGCAAAGTAAGGATTCGACCATCAAATATGAATCTAAAGAGGAGTCTCTCTCAGCTACTTCAGTGTAATACCTAATCTTTGTCAACGTACTTCCCTTAACAGGGAGGTCCTCATCACCCCTTTATTATACTGTTAATCTCAAAATGTTAATCATATGAGCTTAGAGGTCAACTCCCTCTAGCACTAAACACTAGGATGTTCTGATCCTATCAAAAATAACAAGTTAGCATATAAAATCAAATATCAAAGACATGCCTTCAATCATGAAGAAAGGTTGGAGCATGTATCAGATGAGCATCAATCTAGGAATGCCAATTCCATAGGGATTTCTTGAGTCCACATGAAACTTTCTTCCATCTGTAATCATGCATCACATCTCATGTGCCTCAAAGTCTTGAGGTAGCTTCAAGTATGCTACTTTCTTTAATATCACGGAGGAAGCCATCTTCACATATATCTCATAATATTGCATCTGGAAATAGGTGCTAGGATCTAATCACAGTTCTCTCCCTTTGAGAGTATCTTCTTTATCACTATCGAGCTTCATATCACAGAAGCATGTGATACTTTTGCATCTTGTCATTTTAAATGGTCTTTGTATGAAGGACAAAGTTCTCATCATCTCATTAAATTGTTGCATTCAACCTGACAAACTACTCCCTCTAAATAGGAAGCCTCTTCAATGATATATATCAACCTGAGATCCTTCCTTCAAGGCCTAGGCTCTTGTTCATTTATTAAGTACCACTCTAATCAAGGGATGGCTCTTCATTCTTCTAAATCTTGATATAGAGGAGTTGGTCCTCACTTCATCAGAGATATCTATTAACCCATAACAAGAGCAAGAACAATAATGTCGAAGAAAACAAACATAATGAAAGTGTACCCAATCATGTGGTAGGATTGTCTTCCTTTTCTTAAATAGGAGAGTGGCTTCATCATTATCCTGCACCAGATCCCTCTTGGAGCTTACTCTCCCTGCATCTTGATGATCCTTAAGAAGGATCTACTTTCCTTGATTACATCCTCATATTCCAAGAAGTTATAAACATTCAAATACTCATGCAAGAAGAATAAACAATAGCTAAACCTAAACAAGAGAAAACCAAAAAATGACACAACTCTTGAAAGTACTCATCTTTAACAAGGATTGAAGGAATTTATCAGCTCCCTTTTGATCCTGCCTCCATGAGTCACCACAGTCCATCAAGCATATCTTAATGTTGTCTAGAGAAGAAACGCACCATCCTAAACACCACTTGTATCCTTAATTTCCTTCATCAACAGCGTAATTATCGATAACCATAGGATCTTGCCTCATACCCTCATCTAAGGTTTCTCTAAATATGACATGGCATCTTGAATAACTGAATGACCTTTTACAGATCATATCATATCATGAACAATTATGAATCATACCATGCCCTTTCCATATCCAGACCACTCTTAGGGTTTCTCCAAACCCTAACTTTTATTTGCAAAAAAGTTTCCCTAGGGTTTCCTTCATTCCCTAACATTCTTTTGGGTCTCTGACATCTTCATCCCTTTAATTTTACTTGCTCAAGAACTCCATCACAGATGTCTTCACGGGGGTGATCTTTAATTGCTTTTCTTCAACCCAGCTCTGATACCATGTTAATTTTTAGGGTTGGATTCTTCTCTGTTGTAGATAATTGCATTTGATCAACATTATTACATTCATCCCATATCATCATATCATCAGTGGAAACTACGTAGAGAGAATAATATAATTAACAATGCAGTGAAATAATAAGGAACAACAGACGAGAACATGCACAAATGGAGATAGTGGGATTTAGGTCAGAGACCAAGGTAAAACCCCACGAAGGGGCAAAACCCATAAATCAATTCTTCTTCTTCTATTAGATATTCATCAATGTTCAGCTGAGATAAAAAGTACAATGAGAATGAGAGACAAATGATTCACATTAGGTCTCCTAGGGAAAACCCAAGTCAGTTCACAACTTCATTTGTCAATTGAACAATCTAATCTCTAGAGACTTGTTGCCATATGGTGTCATCATTACAGTCATCTTGAATCATCATTGACATCATATAATAGCAATGTCATTGTCACATGTTTCATAACAAAATCATTATTGTAGAAGATACACATTATTTTTTCATATATATATATATATATATATATATATAGATATCACATTCCAGCATCAAGGTCATTATTGAGGTCATATAGATAATTGTCCTAATGTCACTTCCATGTATCATGATCAATCATCATGAATAACATTGTTCATAATTGCATGAGAGTTAGATTATCACTGTAGAGCACTCTGCCATAATATCATTACCACTACCCTACTTTCACGAGTGTTTTCGGATCTCATTGTAATGTCAAATTCGAGCATCTCTGATATACATAAGGGGTTTAAAATGGGGTGCCAAAAGGTTATTGTACAAGCCATGCCATAAAAACATATTGATGTGAGTCGTACCACACAGTAACATTGCGTGTTATTAATTTCAAGTCATCACACAAAGTATAGCGCGCAAACCAAACTCCATATTTCAGATAACAAAGGTATAATATATCAAGCCATATAAAACATAGATATATGTAGATCATATTAACATGCCACTCATAAATGTTGCAAGCCGCAACTATGTTTACAATCAATACAAAGGATGAGCCACAAAATACTTGATTTGAGCCATTGAAAGCATATACGAGCCATTCAATGTGATCTATAAAAAAATCAACGAGTCATGAATATCGAACCTCTGAAAATAGTGATGTCATTGTGTATTATATTGTGCCTCAGACAGTTATGCAATCCAATGTGAAATGTAGTGAGCCAGAGAAAAATACATCCTAGAGATGTGTGATACATGTCATTGAGTGAGGCACTATGCGATGTAATAATCTGACCCATATAATGAAAACGCGCCACTGAGATAGCATACAAGCTACATAGATAAGTAATGCAAGTCACAATGTCCAGCGAGCCACCAAGATGTATTATATGAACAACTTGGAATGAGCCGCAGAGTATTCTCACAATACACACTCCTTTATTACATGTTCCTGCCACTGAGATGATTTTATGCAGAAACTCTAAAGCTAGCCATAGAGAATATAAATCTTACCAATATATGAGCTGCAAAGTATGGACGATACCGTCACTAGAAGCGTGACACATTATAGAGTCTCGCAGAATAAATATAACAAGCCACATTATATTAAAGTGAGTCGTTGACGTGATCCAAAGATTGACGTGAGTTGCATTGTAATAATCAAATGTGAGCTTCAGAAAAGTATTTGAATTCACTTGTGATGTCTGAATTCCTTATTTTGGAGATGAAAGATTGATCATATATAGTTTTTCTTGAAGATCAAATGGGTGCCAAACCGATTTGATAATTTTGGAAGGAAACAATCAATTCAAATTTAGTTCAAAAATATGTTTCCATGTGCCTTGATTTACCATATAAAATAATAAGAGCACCCAAAACATTAATATTAATATGACCATTATAAATTCTCTTTTCAGACACAATGGGCTTCATTTGGGGCTATGGGGAAACTTGTCCCATAACTACCCAAATTTATGTTGGCATTATGGTCAATGTGTTGTCATTGATGGAAACCTACTTGACAAAGATATATTTGATGTCAACATAGTGATAATATGATTGTAGAACTAAAGTAGATAACAGGTATAGATGTTACAGATGATATGGACAAAGAAATCACAGTTCAATGACAGTTGAATGACTAAAATGAAGTTTGATACAGTATATGCAGCTCCTATGAGGAAAGGTCGTGTACATACGCAGGTACTATAAGAAAAGTTTGCATACATAATCCGAACCATGGAAATTTGGATACCAAGGGTCATTACCATGGTATTTTCCCATAGTAATTGGGGTGGAAACGTCTATTTGATCCCATCAACAAATACCATCAACTTTACCAAAATATTACGTGAGGTATTGGGTAAGGCAAAATCTATATAAAGAGATGGAGATCAAAAGTGTTGTGCGTGCAAGTAATGGATTGTTTATGAATGATTTTCTCTGAAACAGGCATGCACCAAGGAGCAAGGAGAAGACTCAGACCTGAAAGATCTGAAGATATGTTGACATATATGCTTGATTGATTTACTTGTTGCAAATGTATAAGTAGCTAATAATGATGGATTTGTGATTACAATGATGATGTGATCTAAATGAATCATTCAAAAGTTTATATTTTTGACAGTGAGGATTTCAAAGTGTGAAGTTATGTTTGCAGTGAAAGGTATGAAATTTGTATGTAAGTTTGCTTCTTAATAGTCGCGTACATATGCAGATCTGTCTTTGATGAGTCATGTATATATTATGAGATTTATTTTTTAGTATGTTGAGATATGTACGTGGGTGTTGCACATTATAAGAGTGTATATATGCAGGTCTTCTGAATAACAATTGCATATATTTTCTAGGTTAGATCTGGTCAGGGTCTACAATGTTGTTTGATGATGAATGTTGATGAGTTTTGTTATATTTGTTGTTCCCTACCAATGATGTCTTTATTTGGATGGTTTATATCTATTATGGTTTGGTTGAGCATTGATTTGATCTAGTTGTAGTGATTGATTCAATATTCCATGAGATGATGTTACAGTGATTCAGTTGGTTCAGTGTTTGTATTTCAGATTCAATCTTCAGTTTGGTTTAGATGTGGGTCCAGTGTGAAAATTTGATGAAAGGTGTCCTACAGGTTTCAATGTTTGTTTGAGACAGGTAGATCCACTGCGAAACATTCTAAAATGTGGTCCACAAGAGGTGTTGAGGATTGGAGCCTTTATTAAGGGAGTCAGAGCTTCCTTCTAGTGGTAGCTGGTAAATTTATTTAGGGGGTAGTTGCTCCCTTCTAATAGGAGCCGATAAATGAGATCAGGGGGTTGGAGCTCCCTTCCAGTGGGTGCTAGAGAACGAGTGAAGGTTGTAGCCTCCTGTAGGTGGGTGTTTGTGTACTAATAAGAGTATGCACCAATACAAGATGTAATGAAGATTTACTTTATATAATAATAAAGAAGGCAGAGGCAACGACAATGGTGATTTTCTCCCACATTGAGTTTCCACCTAAAATCTTGGTGTTCTATGTTTGTTTCTTATGTGTTGTGATTTATTTACTTTTAACTACATACTAGATGGTTAATGAATCAATAATCCAATGGTTAAAGTTAACTCACTAATGCATTTATGATAAATTAAATAAACTGTGTATATGTCATTATCCTTCATTGAAGTAGCATACACACATTGGTTTCAGAGAGAACAGTAGCATACAAAATTCAGAATATGAAATGAAAAGTTAAAGTGAATTAAAAATATTGATTCACCGCCCCCCCCCCCCCCCCCCCGGGTATTTTTCATAATTATTGGTATCAGAGCAAGTCGCTCTGGTATCTTAACCACCGGAGAGTGGATCAGGGACAATGGTAAAAATGTAAAAGAAGAAGGCAACTCAAAGGAAGAAGTGAGTTCAATAAAATTGTGGCAATGAAAGCGATATATCAAATGTAGTAATGATTATTGATGTTAACAAATATTCAGATACAGGTACACCTCGCTTCTTGTTGATAAAAAACAAAGAAGATAGTGGAGATGTGACAAAGTATTATCGGGTACTTATTTGTGTTCTAAAATTGGTCCATTTCCCTATTTTTGTAATAATGATGATAGTGAAGATGACAGTGAATCAACTGAAATCACTCTCATGGGTAGAAGTGAAAGATATCATTCTAAAGAGAAAACAGATTCAAATATAACGGATAATAAAGGTATGCTTATGCTTAGTGATGTTAAGTATCAAGAATGGAAAGAAAATATGAAGTCTAAGTTAATGAATCTCGGATCTGATGTTTGGCATTTAGTATGTAATGGTTGCACTAAAACTCCTCCATCAGGTGAAGAATTGCAAAAGAACAATGTGGCATTAAATGAAATCATTGGTAACATACTTGATTCAACATTAGGAAAGGTTATGCATTATGCAACAGCAAATGAAGTATGAGATAAACTACAGGAAATGCATGAGGGAAAAACATAGGAAGATTGGTCATCAGGAGAAGCAACATGTAATCTTGTTTCTAAAGGAAATAATGATGATGCAAAAAATGAGTATGATATGTCAGATGGAGTTACTAATTCAGAAGAAAACATGTTAGAGAAAAATCTTAATCTTGGAAGAAAACTTGTTTTTTCTTTGAAAAAGATTAATAATCTTAGGAATAAATTGTAGGCATATGAGAACAGGGATCATGATAAATTGCTAAATACTACAACATAATCTAAACAATATTGTGAAGGACTTGACATTAAGATCGTCTCTCTAAGATCAGATCTTGAAAAGTCAAACAAACCAAATGAAGAGCTACTGCAAGTATTTGAAAAACAAGAGAATGGGCTTAAGGAAGAGATTATTGAATTAAGAGCGTAACTACAAGAAGGAAGAAATGTTGAAGAAGGAATGAGGAAGCAGTGTTTGGGAAAGGAAGATCAGTGCTAAAGACTAGAGGTTGAGGTAAACATTTTAAAATGTAAATTAGAAGAAAAGGATAAACACTTGAGATTTCAAGGTACTACTAATATTTTGGATAACATTCTTAGTAGTCAAAGGTCTCCCTCCAATAATTCTAGTCTTGGATTTCATGAAACTGTAAAAGGAAAATCTAGCTCACAAGATTGTGCAAACTCTGAAAGACTTGGTAAAGAATTAAGAATTCAGCCAAACCAGCAACCAAAGAAAGAAAATTTTCAAAGGAAATCATTTGCTCCAAACTATAGAAGTATCAATTGATTATCTCCTCTAGATAATGGTATTGAATTCTTTATCTGTCATAACTTTGGACACTTTGCAGCCAATTGTAGAAGCTAATTCAGAGGAAGATCATCAACTCCCAGGTACTCCAATTTATTTAAGGGATATTGATTTGTTTGCAACAAGTTTGGACACAAAGTTGTTAGTTTCAATAGGAGGAATGTGAAACAGAAACATTGTGATTCATTTGCTCCCTTTTCTGGTCATTGTTGAAAAGTGTAACTAGGTTCAGTCTTCATAATGACATGCGTAATTGTGAATTTTGTAAATGATGTAAAGAAGAAAATAAAATTATTATTGGCTTGCTTCATGGGTTTCATGAGCAAGGGATTTTATTTTTGATGGCTCCTATTGTGAGCCTTCAGGATTTGTCATAAAAGTCAAATAGAGTCAGTGTCATGTATGAAGAATGTATATGAGTCAATAGGATTGTTAAATAGCCCTCCAACGACAAGCACAAGTCCTCCTCTTCATGTCGACTTCAAGATGAAGTAACAAACTCATGTCGGCTCACCTATTTGAATACACACTTGTTCGAGATCACAGGTCGTCTTATTTATATGGACCAACAACTATATATACAACATTGGGGTCTTCGCATTTCCACAGAAGACAAGTTCAGATCACACTCTGATTTTGGGTAAACAGTTCGGTGAAAAAGCTCAGAGAAGGTTCAAGATTGTAGAGGCATGTTCGCTAAGGGATCTCGGATAAGGAAGGGACAACAAGGTTTTGTATAGGGCTGATCTCAGTCAACAAAAGTTTGGATATCTCTCTGAGTTCGGATGGATACACTACAATGACTAGAAAGGAAACAAGTTCGGATTACAGTGACAAGGGTTTCTTATATTTGATGCCACAAAGAAGGAAGGTCACAATTGTGTGACAAGCTCTCAATTTTGTTACAAGGAAGAAGGTTTCAGTGGTATCTCAAAAGGGCAGCAACTATGGTTCAGTAGTATGTCTTTACAATTTGGTGTCACTGCTAAAGGAGAAGTTTGGTACAAACACAGTGATCACAGTTTGGTGTCATCACATATGGTGTGAAATCTGATGTAGAAGGAACCGAGAGAGAGTAAACGAGAAGATGGAAGAGGACTTGTATCTTGGTCTCAAAGAGGCTACTATGTCAACGGTCTTGGTCTTGGTATTCGTCAATTGGAATCTCTATTTGGGCGGGTTTTCCTCTCAAAGGGTGAGAGGTTTTGGCCTTGGATGATACCCTACATTTTGTGTCTCTTGTCTATTAATTTTTATGCATTGGTAACTATTTGATGAAGAAGAACACCAATAACTTAAGCAACTAGAAGATCCTAATCTAATAAAGTAAAAGTCACTCACTAGCAGTTACTAATTAAGAGAAATCGCCTAATTCATGATGCCCTAGATTTCTCAACATAGTATCAGAGCTAAAGTGACTAAGTCAAGGAAGGGCATCTCATCAAGGGACACTCAAGGATTGCATCTCGAGAAACACGTCAAAGCGAAGTCAACATTTACATCAAACCCTAGATCGAAGAAGAAGTCTACATCAGCAAAAATTTTGGATAATCTAGTCATCATGAAAATACCACAAAGACCCTCTTCAAGTTGAAGAGATATGCAAATCAAGGTAGCCCAAAATATAGACATCCAAGAGAAGCACTTCAAGGAAAAATATCACGTCATATTGGAGAAAGTCGAAACATTTCTAGATCTGCACTCATTCACCATCGAAAAGGTCGAACTATCTTGAAGTCTAGATATCCAGAGAAGGCTAAAGGCATTGTCATCATCTTCAAAAGGCTATAAGGAAAGTTCCCTCTCATTGAGGCAAGGATCCCTCCCTTATCCTTAAATAATATCATCTAAGGAAGCATCAAGACATCCTCATCAATCACCATCATCAAAGGGAGCTAGAACAAAGGTGTTGTCATCATACAAGGGGCAATCTCCTTTTATTGAAGAAGGGATTTCATTCGGAAGAAGATCATCCAAAAGGGGTAGTGATACATCTTCATCAACCACCATCAAAGGGGTCAAGTCGAAGATTTCATCTTCACTTGTCAAGCAATTATTTTTTATTCTATAATCTAATTTGGTAAAATGACTTCGTTTTGCAAGGAGATCTATAAGTTGGTTGGGTCATCGAACTTCCTTGCATGGAAAAGGAGGATAGACATAGTCCTCGAAGAAAGTGAAGTCATTGATCATATCAACGGAAAAGTCTCCAAACCATCTGAAGGGAAAGAATTATCTGAATACATGAAAATGGATCAAAGCACTCAAGGGATTCGTATGAAATTAGTCCAAGGTCCCCTCATAGCAAGATTGGAGACATCAAAAGAGTTATATGATAAGCTGGCAGAACTATTCTTCGAAGATGTGATAAAAAAGGCCATATCACTTAGATCTTATCTACACAAATTGAGGGTATCAAAGAATGAAGGGATATCTTCATAAGATCTCAGCTGCAGGATCTGGGATAAGGAGATAATCCTCATTGTTCTAAACGCATTAACTGATGAACAAGGTAACAAATGTATATGAGGATAAGAAGGTTATCCCATTCAATAACTTGTGGTTTCTATGCAAGATAGAATAAGACAAGTTGAGGCAAAAAGTATTCAAACATTTGTCGAACGGAGAGAATAATATATCTAAGACTCGACGCTATGAGAATTATACGAAAGATTGTCCTAAGATCAAGAAGGGCAATAACAAGGAAGATAGAGAAGAAATCCATTTCAAAGAAGAAGTGGAGGAAGTTGAAAGAGGAAAAGCATTCGAAGCAAGAGCTTGTGACATCACCATAGGGAAACATGAAGGACAGTTGGAACAAAATCTATTGCAACCAATTGTGAAGGTTATATCTCTTGGGAACCTCATCAGAAACTTAAGGAAGGGAAGAAGTCATCCAAGACAAGTATCATCATACATCAAGTCAAAAGGAAACATCTGTTAGATAGGGATATGCAAGATCCTCAAGATTATCTGATGGAATTATCATCGGAGGGTTCACCGATCTAGAGAGAAAGCAAGTGTTTCATCAATAACCACAACTTATGGAATTCATGGGATGGTGATATAATGACATAAGAGATGAAGCAGATCGAGGGGTTGAAGCTCCTTTCAATCTAGGAAGTTGTTGAAATAATCCTAGATGACCCAAAGGTAAATGAGGCATGTATGCTTATACTCAATATTATAAAATCATGTTGTATGGTTGCAGGTAACTTCGATCACTGCTCTATTTTGAGAAGCGTGATCAAAGGAAAGGAATCTCCTCCTATGAAAGGATGTCAGAAAGCATGAGTCGCACTAGATGAAATCAACATAATATGTTATCATATGAAGTATGAGGTGGTTGGCTACAATTGAGGAACTCTTAATGAAAGCTCCTGGAAATGAAATATGTGAAGAAAGGAAGCAATATATTGTGAGATATGAAACCATGGTAAAGGCAATCAACATCCGAAAGACGAAGAAGATTTGACTAGGAAATCTCCCAAAAAGATATGAAGACTGATGGAAATCTGAAAAAGGTGGAGACCCTTGACAATGGATATCTTTCGGAGATATGTCAACATGTATGCAAGATGTTGATGCAAACTGGAAGATGTCATGATGAAAGACTATCACAAAGGTAATTTTGATTTAAGTGTTCATTTCTTATTTTTGAACAAATACCTGGATGGGTTTATGCAGGACTGCCAAAGAAAGAATTGTGGGTGTCTTCCCTGTGGACCATGTAAAAGGATGTAAGATCCTTCCGAAGAAAATGGTATGAAGAAGGTAGCATGAATGGAAGCAAGGCCAAATGTAGACTGATAGATTGCTTTCTGAAAGGAATGATGACATGACTAACTCATGAATGAAAGGGATGGATGGTTTGTGCCCTATGAAGAAGTCCCAAAATATGAAGACTATGTAACAAAGAAGAAATTCATGACATCGAAGGAAGGAGCTCTTGAAGAAGTTGATTGTCACATCATCTCTACCCAAGGAGCTATTGTAGGCCCTTAATTAAGAGGGCACCTTGAAATAAGTTTATTACTTAGAAGAAACTTGGAAATTCCTAAGCCAAGAGGGAGCTTAGGTACATTCCTTTTGTAGGAATGAGTACATTCCTTCATTGGAATAGATATGTCCTCCCTAATTGAGAGGTAGAGATAGACACATCATTATGGTCTTCGCCTGAGAAGACAGAATGGAGGATTGGGTAATCATTTGGCATTCGATGCTCTTTGAGGATGAGACAGGGCATCCAAGATAAGAGTAGTCATAGAGGACCGATATTCTTTGAGGACTGGAGAGTCCAAGATAAGTATAGTCCTGATAGAACACACCCTGAGAACCCAGGTGGGATATGTTCCAAGAGAGACAAGATGAGAGTGTCTATAAATCATTGGTCTCGCCAACATTGAGCTAAGATCTTGAAGCGAACAAAGTTCCTTCTATAGATTAATTACTCCAAAAAACTTGGCATATCAAGATATCCATGAGGATACAAATATTATATTAAATATGAATAATAATGGATTGATATACAATGAAAACGAGAGGCTTGCTTATATATCGGGCAAGTGTCTCTTCATGAAGAGTCATGCCCTATCAAACATGCCTCTTCAACCTAATTACTAGCTTAACTAATTATTATTTATGATTATTATCATTTACATTATATTTATATTATTTTATATTAATTTATTCGATGCATTGTCTCCTTCATCAAAAATAATTGTCCTCAAAGCTTCTTGATGAAAAAGGCTTGATCTCTTTTTCGACTTTGAATGTCTTTCTCTCTCGGAATAGTCATCCTCGTTGATACAAGTTGATATGATCTTCTTAGTGACAAACAAAATTGCCACACTGAGAAGGGATTAGACCATCCTAAATTAATCTTCTGTATAATATTCTGATTACTAAAATTTTCAGCACAAGACGGAATTGATGTTCCATCACTATTATTTGAAACATCAGTTTGTTGTTTCGGTTCTGATTGGTTCAAATATGTAGCATGGTTGATTCGTCTGTTCTCATAATTCGAATGTCGATATGGAATTTTTTTGGTTTGATTTCTCCTTATTGGGCATGTCCCAATTTTTATATTTTCTTCTGGCAAAGACGTTGTTAAGTTGGTTATGGAACATTCACTTGGGATGTTCATTGTCTGAACTGCAACATCTACGTGTGTCGTTTCTTCAACTGACTTGTCTTCTTGAGTAGTCATATTCACTGGATCGATATTTGTTGTTTTGTCATCAACTTGAATTCCTACATCTGATGCTTCTTTCTCGATAAATTGTTGTACCTTGTTTTCTGATGACTTCTTATCCTTCTTAAGTTTCTTAATTTGCATCAATAATTTTTCGTTATGGTTTTTAAATCGAGAAATTTCTTCATTTTTGACAACAGTGATTTTGTCAATTTCACTTTGCATATTTTGTAATACTTTTTTTCTTTCTTGAGACATTACTTTTGAAATATCCGATATATCTTCTGGCATTACTAAATTAGGTTTCAGTGTAACATCTTGGAGTGTTATTTTCTTCTTCTTGTAAGAACATGTTAAAAACTTTTTCTTAGTATTTAGAATAAAGGAACTTAGAGTTTTCATCCATGGTGATCCCAAAACAATGTCACTATCGTTAAAGTAACTTAGAGTTTTCATCCAGGCGATCCCAAAACAATGTCACTATCGTTAAAACATAAGGTTTTCATGGTTAATTGTGTGGTAAAAGTATAATCTCCAATATTTAGTTGTAAATTACTTATATTGTATTGTTTGTTACATGTGCCAAAAATATTTGTTTCAACTATATTTGATTCAGGAATCACCAATTGGTTAGCACATTTAGGACTAATATAAGTACTTGTTTCAACAAGACTGATAGAGATTATGATATCTCTTCCTGCGAGCGATCCTTTGATTTTGAATAATGTATAAACACATTTACCAAAAGTTTCAGGAAATCTTTCATTACTAGTCTCCATTTTACTTCTTAAATTTTATTTTATTTTTTATTTTTTTAATACTATAAATTTTTATGATGTCACCACGCTTAATATAAAAGTCACACTTAATATAAACTTTTATGATGTCACCACACTTAATAAATATAAAGGTCACGTCTTTTCATATGACAAGGTCACAATGTTCACCAAGCTTTTTAAGTAAAAAGTAAAACTTACCTTTCACGTAAAGAGATTTTGTATCCCTTTTGTTTTTTTCATTTACTTTTAAAATACCATGGGAAATTACCATGGGTTGTTTCTAAAACCACGGGCTTCTCCACATAAAAAAATTTAAATATCACTTGGTATGAGATTTTGTATCCCTTTTGTTTTTATTTTACTTTTAAAATACCATGGGCAATTGCCATGGGTTGTTTCTAAAACACACGCTCTACCAGGTATTTAATCTTTTTCTCTTTCTTTTCTTTTTTTTTTTATGCTTTTATATATATCTTTTTTTTACTTTTTCTTTCCTCTTCTTTTTAAATTATTACTTATACTTATATTTTTTTTTTGTTAATTTTTTTTAATGGCCAAAGGTCAACTTGGGAATTTTCTTTTAATTTTAATTTTAATGGCCAAAGGCCTAGAAAAACAGAAAAAAGGAAAAACTCCCAAATTTTGAGCAAAATGCTTCAATTGTACGGCAACACGGTTGACGAATTTCGATAACCAAAGATCTCGATTGGAGAACAAGCTCTGTGCACGGGTTAAGCAACCTAGAGGACTAAACTACTCTAATACCAAATGAAGCAAACAAAGTTCCTTCTACAAATTAATTACTCCAAAAGACTTGGAATATCAAGATATCCATGAGGATACAAATATTATATTAAATATGAATAAGAATTAATTGATATACAACGAGAACGAGAAGCTTGCTTATATATCGGACAAATGTCTCTTCATGAAGAGTCATGTCCTATCAGACATGCCTCTTCAACCTAATTACTAGCTTAACTAATTATTATTTATGATTATTATCATTTACATTATATTTATATTATTTTATATATTTTATTCGTTACAAATCTTATTGGTTGATATGATGCTATACAAATGGGTTACCAATCTAATTTTTCTTATGATAAATTCTTTAGATTGAGAATGACAAAGTACCATTATGAATACCTCCCTAGTTAAAAGGGAGTGTTGAAAAATGTAACTAGGTACAGTCTTCATAATGACATGTGTAATTGTGATTTTTGTAAATGATGTAAAGAAGAAAATAAAATTATTATTGGCTTGCATCATGGGTTTCATGAGCAAGGGATTTTATTTTTAGATGGCTTCCATTGCAAGCCTTTAGAATTTGTCATAAAATTCATATAGAGTCAATGTCATATATGAAGAATGTATATGAATCAATAGGATTGTCAAATAGTCCTCCAATGACAAGCACAAGTCCTCTTCTTCGTGTCGACTTCAAGATGAAGTAAAAAAATCATGTCAGCTCACCTATTTGGAGACACACTCATTCAAGATCACAAGTTAGCTTATTTATATGGATCAACGATTGTATATACAAGGTTGGGGTTTCACATTTCCACAGAAGACAAGTTCAGACCACACTCTAATTTCGGGTAAATAGTTCAGTGAAAAAGCTTAGAGAAGGTTCAGTGTTGCAGAGGCATGTTTGCTAAGGAAGCTCAGATAAGGAAGAGATAATAAGGCTCTGTTTAGGGATGATCTCAGTCAACAAAAGTTTGGATATCTCTCTGAGTTCAAATGGATACATTACAGTGACTAGAAAGGAAACAAGTTCGAATTACAATGACAAGGGTTTCTTATATTGCCACACAGAAGGAAGGTCACAAATATGTGACAAGATCTCATTGTTGTTACAAGGAAGGAGGTTTCGGTGGTATCTCAAAAGGGCAGCAACTATGGTTCAATAGTATGTCTTCAGGATTCGGTGTTACTGTTGAAGGAGAAGTTTGGTATCCTTGACAAACACAGTGATCACAGTTCGGTATCATCACACATGGTGTGAAAAATCTAAAGTAGAAGGAACTGAGAGAGAGTAAATGAGAAGATGGAAGAGGACTTGTATCTTGGTCTTGAAGAGGCTAATAGGTCAAGGGTCTTGGTATTCATCAATTGGAATCTCTATAAGAAGAATTTGTGCGGTTTTTCCTCTCAAAGAGTGAGAGGTTTTGGCCTTCATTGATAGCCTACATCCTGTGTCTCTTTTCTATTGTTGTTCATGCATTGGTAACTATTTGATGAAGAAGAACACTAATAACTTAAGCAACTAAAAGAGCATAATCTAATGAAGTAAAATTCACTCACAAATAGTTACAAATTAAGAGAAATCACCTAATTCGTGATGCCCTAGATTTCTCAACAGTAAGGTGTTATGCTTGTAACAAGTTTGGGCATGTAGCAAAAGAATGTAGGAACAAGTCAATGGATTTACACAAACAACAAGTTGATCTTCTCCATAGCAAACAACTAGACAAGAATATTGATACAAAAAGACCTACGCAGAAAGAAGAAGAACAAGTAAAGTGTGGCCTTGCACTTTTCTTGTTTGAAGATGAATATGAATGGTACATAGACAACGGATGCTCTCATCACATGTTTGGAGATAAGAACAAGTTTGAATCTCTCAAGAAAAATAAATATGGTAAAGTTATTCTTGGAAATTGTGCTCCAGCAAAAGTCCTGTGAAAAGGAAGAGCCAAACTTGATAAATATACAAAAGAAATTGATGCACTATTAGTTCAAAGGCTAAACTTCAGAATATTCTAAGTGTAGGTCAAATAGCTGACAAAGAACATATAATTGTGTTTACATAAACTAAATGAAAAGTTATAGAAAAATACAATGGAAAGGTTATAGCAAGAGGATTCAAAAATATAGAGAAATTATATGTGCTAGTAAAGAAGAATTCGAGCAGAAATAAGAAGTATAGCTCCTCTTCTTCAGATTCAGAGTAAAAATAAGACAGTCTCTATTGCAGTCCATTGTTTTTAATGCAACTTCTAACAGTGACTGTAGAAGTGAATGTGAGGTACATGACTTAATGAAGAACGGGTGATGATGATCAAGTCCACAGGATCAGTGGTGTATGATCTCATGGGGAGCTATGCATATCCAGATAATAATTCCCCGTGTTGTTTTGATATTCTTTTGGTGATGTTTATATTATTGCCATTACATTTGATGAAGTAACAATGAACATGAACAGACGGGATATGTTCAGGGGGAATTGTGGTTGTGAAAATTGATCATTTTACAATCTGTATGTGTTTCTCATGGAGGAAAATCACGTCTTTATGTAGTTTTTTATCTAGACAAACTCGTATTCTTCTCTATGATGAAAAAGGAGTGGCAAATATTCAAGGGGAGCTTCTTATATGCTTCCATCAATTCATTAGTATCATTTTGGTTCTAATGTTGATTATCGCAGACGATTAATGATGCCCATATTTTTCTTAGGGATGATGTTGATTCATGATGATGTTGGAAATAATACTGAGAGGGGGGGTGAATCAGTATTATCACATTAATAAAACTTTTTCATTTCCATAATCAGATTCATATATGCTACTTCCACAGCTTCTTATGATTAAGTTAATTGATCTTCAATGAGTGCATTAGAACATTATCAACCATATTATCAGTTAACAGATGCAGTAACATAGAATAGATCATCACACATAAGGCACACACATGAACACCATGATATAAGGTGGAAACCCAATGCGGGAGAAAACCACCTGCTGCAAGTCATCTCAATCTTCTTCTTAATAAGAAAATCCTTTTACAATATTTTGTACTGGTGCAGCCTTATACAAGTACGGGAGCTACAACCCCTTTGCTCTTGTACTAGCCGATCCATTTACTAGTACGCAGGCTACTACCTGCTACAATGCTCCAAAGATTTCCTTTAGCTCTTGTACTAGCTTAGATACTAGTACGTAGGTGCTGACCTACAATCTTCTCTCCTCCAGGTACCACGTTTCATCAATTTTCATACTGGATACGCTGAAGCACAACACATAATCTGAAAGGGCCACATTTCATCCAATTTTCATACTGGACCCAATAACCATATTGAAGCTCATAATCAAACAACCTCCTGAATCACCCAATCACTAGATCAATACATATACAATGAGAGTCATCAATCAGATCTAGTTCATCAGATCACATAAAGATATAATCAATCACTTCTCAGACGGCTATTATAAGATCATAATACCAGAAACCAGACATCACTTCAACACCCAGAACACAGCAAGGATAAACATGGATTTCAAGAGAAGTAAGCAGCTTCACCCATGTACAGCCTGCTTACAAGTAAGCAGCTTCACCCATGTACAGCTTGCTTACGGTACGCAGGTAACCCAACTGCTCACCTGCGTACCTACGCAGGTAACTGAACTGCTCACCTGCTTACCTACGCACTGTTTCCTTTGATCTGCCTGCGTACCTCCGCACCTGCAACCCTTCTGTGCCTGCGTCCCGATGCACCTGCAACCCTTCTGTGCCTGCGTATCGGCGCACCTGAAACGCTTCGTCCCAGCGTATGTCCGCACTTTTCTTTCACTGTACCTGTGTACCTTCTAGCATAGATAATTTCAAGACTTCAAGAACAACCCAAACAGTCAGATCTATAGATCTGATCATGCGCCGAAGAGATCTCAATTCATCAGTAGATTCGCCTTATTTAGATCTAGACATTACACCCAAGAGATCATGATATTTCAGATCTAGCTCTCATAAGATGTTCAACCCAAGCACACTCAAGCCAAATGATCTCCTTTGCTTTATATAGGCAAGCTCTTCCTCAAATCAAGGATCATGGTGCCCAATAATAATAATAGAATAAAACAATACCACAGGCCAAAACCATGATAACACAATACCGTCGGCTAAATACCATGAGAAAACCCCACGTGTGGACGCTTTACTGCCTTGAAGTGTGTGCACTGGGGTACGCACCCAATGAATGGGTAACCTGCGGGTATGTACGCACTTTATATAAGACATGCCTTCGTATCCGCACCTTTTGTATGGTGTGCCTGCGTACTCCTTATTTTCTTCAATACTTGAGAGTTGATCATCAATCTCTGCTATTGTCCTGTAGTACAGTGATCCATCACCTGAATGGGTTGCCATCAAGGACAACACTTTAACCATAATGCCAACAATCTCCCCCTTTGGACTTGATGGCAAAGCTTACTTGTGAACTGTCATATGATCCCTTTTTGCTATCCGGTAACCCATGCACTCTATCACATCTAATATATCTTCTGTAGATTCATCTGAATGTATATAAGCGAGATGATCTTCTATGAGAGGGTTGCCATCAAGTACAACACATGCATCATAATGCCAACAATCTCCCCCTTTGGACTTGATGGCAACAACACCGAATCACTCTCCCCCTTTGACATCAAGGGCAAAGGGTTATGCTCCCCCTAAGAACATGCTCTCCTTGACTATAAACCAGATCTGCTGAAGACTCTTGAATGAACTCCCCCTTTGTATATGCCATGGTACTCCAATCTGATAATGCTCTTTCTGAGAACAAGCTGAGATGTTTGCTCTGCTATATAGTGTTGCTCAAGCTCCCCCTGACAATAAGCAAGGTCTGCAAAAAGGATGTTCTATATGAATCTACCATAAATGACCTTCTTATCTCAAAAGGACTCAAAGCATACATCCATCACCCAACCGAATGGGGATCATCCATCCAACCAAGTGGGAATACACCAGAAATATGAAAACCAAATACATTACATCATCATCCCATGCATAGAGAGAAGACATATGTCGTTACATGACCTGAAGAGATGACTACAATAGATAGACCATTACAACATGAGTCTTGCTATGACCTTTTACATCGAATGATAATCATGACAGAGACCAACCATCTAAATAATCTCACAGCAAAGATCAGCAACAGCACTGTATAATAGTATCTGTCAACATCAAGGTACTTTTGCATCAACCCATTCATAACCATCCAGATCTACATGAACCAGGAGCCATCAAATGGAAGCATCTTCATCAATCATATGTACGAAACAACCTATCATCATATAGGTAAGAGCTCATCATCAACATGTCTCCATTGATGCAACTTTGAATAATTATCCATGTATTCAGTCAACAATCCTCATCCATATATGTGCCAAGAACAATAAAGACTCCATGCAAACACCATTAGAGAATCAACCACCAATGCATAACTCATCACCATACCAAGATGAATCATGAGCATTGTCACCAAGGACCATAATGCCAACAATAACATATGCTCCCCTACGCACACCCGCAGAGATCCTTCTTCTGTACTGCGCACATACGCAGACAGTCTTCAACTACAGTGTGTACCCACTCACATGTGTCATCAGTTGGGCCGCGTACCTTACGCACCTTTTCTTCCATCACGCCGCGTACTTCTATGTAAGTCCGCAGGGTATCCTTCTATCGCGCCGCGTACCTCCGAGATTGCTACGCACCTGTTCTCCAGTTACTCTGCGTACTTACGCAGGTGCTCTTTTGCTAAGTCGTGTATCGCCGCACAGGGTCTGTGCCTTCGCTTGCGTACCTCTGCTCCGGGTCTTATACTCTGTTGCGTACGCCCGCACTTTCACTTTGTATCACCTGCGTGCTTATGTTTAGGTCCGAATAACAGTCCTCCTTTGTGCCACTGACAGTCAGATTTCCAGATCTGATCTTGTGCTCAAGAAATCATACTTCATAGATCTATTTCATTTTCGCTACTGCCTTTCTTCAAACAATCATATACACGATTGTGCAGTATCCAACTCGCGTATATATGCCAACTTCCCTTTATGGGTTTTGCATATGAGATCCAGGACACTGAAGTTTTGTACTTTCAGCTCCCTCTGATTCTGGTATGTCTGTACGTTGTGTTGTGCTGCCTTTCTCTGACTGTACTTCCTTTTTCCTCCATATCTTCAAGCGTGATGATGTCATTTTCTCCTTTTGATATGGTGCCCACACTTTGTTCCTACATTCCTTAGCTATATGTCCAAGATTGTTACATGCATAACATCTTAAATGTTTCATATTCCTCCTGTAACAATCAGTAGCTTTGTGACCAAACATATTGCAAGCAAAGCAATATCCATAAAAGTACCTTGATTGAGATGACCTTTCTGCATAACGGTCTTGAACTCTTCTTCTTCTACATCTAGCTGCAACATGTCCAAGATTATGACATACATAACATTCAACATTATTCATAGGAGGAGTAAATGATTTTCTTTGAGGAATCTCTTTCCTTGGTTGATGATGAGATGGATCTTTCATTTCTTCGTTGATCTCTTTAGATTTCTCTTTAGAGTTCCTTGCTTCACCTTGAGAGCTAGATTCACCTTCAAGCGATTCATGGAAACCAAGACCAGTCTTTATAGCAGGAGACCTTTGACTACTAAGAATATCATCCAAGACTTTAGAGCTATCTTGAAATCGTAAAAGCTTATCCTTTTCTTCTTTTTTACCTTTCAAGATATTTACCTCAACTTGATGTTGTTCTTCCTTTTCAAGATATTGCTTCTTCAAGATTTCTTCAGACTTTCTTCCTTCTTCCATTTTTTGCCTTAGTTTGAGTATCTCTTTTTCTTGTTCTTCACTCACATTCTGCTGCATTTGACGAGCTCTGTAAGCACATTCCAGCTATGATTCCTGTTTTTCAATAGTTTGGAGCAGATCTTTATTCTTCTTCTTGGCTTCTTCAAGTTCTTCCTTTAGTGAGAGGGTTGTAGCTTCAAGACTTTCATAATCACTGGATCTATCTATGAGATTCTTGATTGTTGTGTTGTTTTCATTGACTTCTTTTCTTAGAGATGTTACTTCATCATGCATCTTTTGAAGTTTGTCCTTGTAGGACTTCCTTATCTTGCTTTCTTCCTCTGGTTTGTCATGTAGCAACTTTAGATATTTGTCCATGAATAACTTCAGGTTGGATTTCAGTTTGGTAGTTTCTTCTTTGAAGTCGCATTCCCTTTTGTTCAATAGATCTTGTTGATCTTTGATTGTGTCTGAAAGCCTTTTAAATTCTGCCTCTATTTGATATCTCTCTTGTTCACCCATAAGAGCAAGTCCAGTTGTTTCACATTTCCTTTTGTTCAAAATATCTTGTTGATCTTTGATTATGTCTGAAAGCCTTTTAAATTCTGCCTCTATTTGATATCTCTCTTGTTCACCCATAAGAGCAAGTTCAGTTGTTTCACTATCACTATCTTCTCTTCCAAATGGAAAGATAGATGGAACATCAGAGGATAGCACATTCATACCTGATAGTTCATCTTCATCTGATTCTGAATCTGAAGAGCTTCTTATGCCTAATCCCCAATCAATTCTCCCATTGTCATAGTTCTTCTGAGATGCCTTCTTCTTTTTCGGAGCTTTCTTCTTAAGCTTCTTTCCCATTGTTCCACGGATCTCCTTCAAGCGATCAAGCTTCTACCAAAGGACCTGCTC
>APFE031392095.1:10869-55221 GCA_000404065.3 Pinus taeda
AGTGGACTCCCTAGTGAACTGCTCTGTGACCTGCTCGGAGCACCACCCCTCTGGCTCAGTGAGCCACTGCTCACTGATGGACCTGACATCCTCATAGATGTACCTCCAGATCCTCCTGACCCTCTTGATCCCTGCCCACTGGATCCCTGTGACTGACTCAACTGCTGGTGAGGGTCTGGCTGATCCAGATACTCCAACTCCCATGATCTCCTAAAGGCCCTGTCCTCCTTGAACTTCACATCCCGTCTGACAACAACTCTGCTCTGTGCAGGAATGTAAATCCGAAATGCCTTTGAGGTCTCACTGTAGCCCACAAAGATACCCTTCTCTGCGGTGGGCTCTAGTTTGGTCCTCTTCTCCTTGGGTATATAGTAGTATGTAATGCATCCAAAGATATGAAGATGACCAATATCAGGCTTCTTCCCAGAGAAAGCCTCCTCCGGAGTCATGTGCCCCAAGGCACGATGCAGACTCCTGTTCTGTAAGTAAACAGCTGTGTTGCAGGCCTCTGCCCACAAAAACAATGGCAACCCCTGATCATGTAACATGGCTTTGGCAGCCCTTATGATGGATCTGTTCTTCCTCTCCGCAACCCCGTTCTGCTGGGGGTTGTAAGGAACAGTGAACTCCCTCCTGATCCCTGCCTCCGCACAATAGTCAACAAACTCTCCAAGGGTGTACTCTCCTCCATTGTCCGACCTCAGGGACTTGATCTTCCGACCTGTCTGTGTCTCCACAAAAGCTCTAAACTCCTGAAACCGCTTGAAGACCTCACTCTTGGTCTTCAAGAAATAAATCCAGGTCCTCCTGGAGTGATCATCAATGAATAAAACATAGTACTCATATCCACTCAAGGAAACATGAGACATTCGACCGCTCACATCGGAAGGAATCAAATCAAGTACCCCAGTCGCTCTACTGTCACTGCTGGGAAAAGGGGATTTCGCAAACTTGCCCATCGCACATCCTCTGTAAGTATCAAAGTGATCAGTACTGAAATCTTGCACACCTGTAGTGATCTTCCGCAAGGTCCTCAAGGCTCCACGATACATATGCCCCATCCTGCGGTGCCAAATCTCACACAGCTCAAAACTGCTAGCTCTGCTAACGGTACTACTGCTCAATGCCAAAAGGGGCTGGAATGCAAACTTGTACACCTTTGCATGGCGTACACCTATCACTCTAGCTGAATCAACTGGAGTGCCCCTGGGATACATCAACACCTGTCCTCCCCTTAACAGTACCTCATATCCTATGTCCTCCAAAGCTGAGACGGATATGAGGTTCTTCCTCATCCCTGGCACATAAAGAACATCTGACACCTTCAAAGAAGGTTTGGACTCCCTCTAAAATGTCTGTGTCCCCACACGACTGCTCTAACAACTCTGTCATCACTGAGTACTACCTCCATATCAGTGCCACTCTCTGAAATCTCTAAGAAGTACTCACGGACTCCTATCATGTGACGTGAAGCCCCACTGTCCACATACCAGATACCCGAAGCTGCTCCGCTAATCGAGGGAAAAGCATGCTCCCTCTGAACCTGTGTGGCAGGTGATCCTGCACTAGAGGACTCACACGCAGTGAACCCAAACTCTCGGTCAAAACGATCTGCAAAGTCCTCAACCTCTGCTGAAGCTGCCACACTCTGGTTCTTCCCCTTCTTCTTCTTCTTCTCCGAACACACAACTGCATAGTGTCCCATCTTTTAAAAATTCCAACACTTCACCTTGGAATAGTCCTTTTGTGTGTTACCCTGTTTACCTTTAGCTTTGCCTTTGACCCCACCATTGCTTGTGGAAGCCTGCTTCTTCCCTTTGCCTTTCTTGCCTCCTGCCAATAGTGCTACATCCTTATCCTGCTCAACTAGCTTGGCTGCCCCAAGCTGACCTTTCCTGATCTCTGTCTGAATGCAATGATCCCAAAACCTTTCCCATGTGGGAAGGGTCTCATGTGCACAAACCCTGTCAGCAAAGTTCATCCATGAACGGGGGATGCCATTCACTGCAATCCACACCAACTCAGTGGGTGGAATGACCTCTCCAACTACTGTCAACTCATATCTCACATTAGTAATCTCTGTGAGATATCCAACTGCACTATCATTACCTATCTTAATGGTCTTCAGCTTCTCCTTCAGGACCATTTTCCGGTTCTCATTGGTACTCTGGTAGAGATTGGACAATGTTGTCCACATCTCATGGGCATTTCTCTTTCCTCTCACATGAGGAATGCAATGGTCTTTGACTCCGTCTAGAATCAGTGTCTTACCCTTGTTGTTCTTTTTATTATAATCAGCCAACTGAGTAGCATCAGTAGGTACAACAACAGGGTTCTGTGTGGTATGCACCATGATGTCCCAGACTTCTGCCTCCTCAAAGATACTCTGCATTCTCTCCTTCCAAACGTTGTAATTGTTATGCCCATCCAACCTATCCTCCACCCTCAATCCCAATGACATCCTGATGTCCTAAAACTGAAAAATAGCACTGTTGTAGTAAAGATAAAACTACTGCTTGTGAAAAATCAGCGTGCTGGAATTTTTTGAGTGAAAAAATCAGCAGGCTGTAATTTTCCTCCTTGTTGTCCCAAACTGCACTTCAACACTCAAGCTCTGATACCATATAAAAATTTATCATTTCCCACCCTGGTTTTTAGTTTCACCTTATTTCTCCAAAATAGTTAAATGCCCTTTCCCATATCCATACATTCAACAACTGGAAAATAAATTTTGCTGAAAACACAAATTCTAGAAATATTACAGAATGCTAGAAAATGCAGAAATAAATATCAGCACATACAAACAGCGATTCAACACATTTAAACACAGTGATTTTTGGTCAAGGTGACCCTGGAAAAACCCCCTACAACTCTTGGGGAAAACCAGTTCGAAAGCTCCTTATTTCTGGAAAATGCTTTTTACAGTGAGAGAAATATTCAGCAAAAAATCAGCAAGCAAACTTTTACAACTTATCTCGTTTTCCATGTCTCACAGCCAACTGGAGAAACTTGCAAACAGCAAAATAGAATAGCAATAAATGGTGTACGACCTCCTCGATTTTTGTGCCCAAATTTCAGCCTTTAATGCTGCTGTACAGACTGCCTAGAAAAGCGTGCAAGCTGCCATAAATGTTGTTGTACAGTTTTCCTCAATTTTTGTGCAGAAAAACATCAGTACAGCTGTACGGATTTATGCCTAGAAATGTGTGCCAAGGTACAGCCACTTGTTGTATGGATTTCTACTCCTCGATAGTGCACTTGCTATACAGCCTCCATGGAATCTGAACCAAAACTGTTGTACGACCTTTCTAGAAAATCGTGTCCAATATCTGCCTTTCACTGTGTGCTAACTCAGCTATACGGACTTGCTGAAATGCTGCCTTGGAATGTGTGCCAAGCTGCTGCCTACTTCTCCTCCCTGTCCAGAAATCTCCCTTGCTCTCTTGCTCTCCTTCTCTCAATTTTCTCATGAAAGAAAAAATGATATTTTCCTCATTTCCCTCCTTTAATCTAACCCTAAGTGACTTTTGAGGAATCCCTAAATCCAATGGCTAAAATAGATTGAAATCTAGGGCTGAGATTAAATGTTCATTTAAATTTCACTTTCTATTTTTTAATTCACCCCACTTTAATAAAGACCCACTTAGTCATTTATGTCTAAAGTCACTTTTCCTTTCTAATTTTACATTGACTTTATTAAAGTCACTTTAAAATTAGACTTTAGTAACTTTATCACTTAAAGTCACTTTTAAATTAGATTTGACTTTATAAAAATTATAAAAGTCACTTTTAGGAGAAAAATTAAATTCTTTTGGACACTTTTCCCTAGGCCAAAGATCAAAGCCTTAGGGAACCACCTGTCCTCCGGTACCAAATTTCAAAATAACCAAATATTTGTAGGATAATGTCAAAAGGAACTCTAACTGCTACAATAATGAGAGCCCTATTAACTACAATTCAATGTTTTGTGCTTCTCATTGTTAATGTGTGTTAAGTCTATGTGCCAAATCACTAAACATGTCAAGTCACTAACAGGTATATTGGTCTATGTCAAGTACAAGATCATTGTAATCTATAGGTCATGTCTTGTATATTATGTTAGTATTTCAATGTGTCAAATAACAATCATAATATTTCTATTGATATAGTCAATCATATGTCATAGGCAGTGAATTCAAATCATTGCTAAGTCATGTCTAGTTAAATTCAATGTGTCAAATCACTGTCAATTATGTATATCTCAGGTCTAGGTGTCAAGTCAATCAAATCAAGTTTACGTGTCAAGTCTCTATCTTAATTCACTGTTAACTCTAAATATGAAATTACTGCTATTATATTATTGTCACATCACATGTGACTAATACCAATAGGGATTTAGTCACATCACTTGTTAAATTTGTATAGCAACATTGTATCTCAACTTACCGTTAGTTTACTCCCTTGTTCAACTATCACATTAAGTCAAGTCAAGGCATCATATTACAAAGGGTTATGTCAAGTCACGTCAATGTTAAGGTCATCAAGGTTGTTGTCATGTGAGGTAGATCACTTGTCTTAAAAATACAGAGATCATTGATAAAATTACACTAGAGACCCTTAACCAACTATCTGTAGGATAATGCCAAAGGGAACTCTGACTACTACAATAATGAGAGCCCTATTAACTATAATTCAAGGTTTTGTGCTTCTCATTGTATATAGATAAAAACTCTTGATTGTTTCTACTCATGTACTAATTATGGCTTATACATAAGGTTGCTAATTTTGTCTTCAAATTGTTGTTATTGTCAAATCTCAAGTCAAAACATTACAAGAAATATTTTTGTTGTTTACATCGCTATCATTCATATCAAGGATCACTGGTATTCTATAGTTAATGCTCTTATGCAAGCTCACATTAGGTATCTCAATAAAATCAGAAATCAATCATTGGATTAGTGCAATTGAATCATGAAATCAATGATTGGCTTAGTGCATTATATCCTTGAAGTTATTCATTGATACAATTAGATTACCGCCATTGTCTTGTGGTGAGAATCAATGTCATATATTGACAAGGGGACATATGACACTTTCAAATCTATATGTCAATAACGTCATTGTTGTAAAAGGAGCTCTTCTTAGTGTAAACAAATATGTATGTCAAGTATCAATCCTATCAAATTCTTAATATCACATAGGATCACTATCTCATTGTACTACTACATAGAATTATGATGAGTAGACTTGTTTTTTTTAAATGGCACCAAGAGTTGTCTAAAAAAGACAAGCCCTAGCAATAATAGTGATGACTACAAGATGGATAGATGGTAGACTTCAAATCTAATAGGACCAAAAAAATAAATGTTATTGCATCAAGTATAATTCTTCAAGTGTCTTAAACATGGTGATACAAGGAGAACCAAATGAGATAATTCTGCTTGTCATAATGTTGGATTAATATTATTATTTGTCATAGAACCGCAAAGACGAAACCTTGAAAATTTCACTTCAAGAAAAGATCTAAAGAGATGCTGCTATGTTTCAATAGGATACATGCTTGTAGAACGAACCCTTTACCAAAAAAAAAAAAAAAAAAAAAAAAAAACTTAAAATATAGCCTTATCTGAAGCATACCAAGTTGATTAGGGCTTACCTTGTGCATAGATCAATCCCATTTGAGGGGCCGAAGTCCTGTTGAAAACCAGCGTGAGGAACCTCAGGTCTATCATGGCATTTCACTCTTTCTCGTCACAAATCTTGCCCAATGAGTCACCAAATTCTAAAAGAAAACAAAACACAACCAAGAATACAATCCCTTCATAAATTCAATATTCTCTGCCTCAAGAGGTTCGAAGATTTCATAGTTATGCTTAAGGATATGTCATGTATGGTTTATAATTTAGGAGGATATGTGAGGATTCTTTTCATAGAGTTGAGGGGGCCTTCTAAGAATAGTCGTTGCAAGGCTTTTAGAAGTCTAAATACTCTAGAATTTTTACTATCCCCATGGCTTATTGCTTCAAATTTTAATCTTTGAAACCTTTCACAAATAGTTTGTTTTCCCTATTTGTCATAAAGTATATTATTTTAATATTAGATGAGGAACCTTATATTATGATCTTTGTGTATGTGTTTCACATGATGCATTTTGGAAGGGCTCCTTGAAGGTAACAGTTGCAGGATTTCTATTATTATTTAGATTTTAATTCCTTAGGATCCAAGCATTATCCCTTGCAGAGAGAAAACCAAAATCCCCTTGTAAGTTCAAGATATTACTTGAGGTCTTTTATGAATTTTTCTAACCACACTGATGATGGAGAAACCCTTCTTCCTTGAGTTAAATAAGTGTTGGCCTATGTTAGGGTGTCATATCACCACGCATGGGGTTTTAGCCCAGAAACTAGGGTCATCAATTTCAAACTTGAATATCTCTCAAACCAGAAGACCTCTCGGGGCATACTACATACCACCAGAAACACCTCGACAAGGAGAATCCAATGATGTGGATCTCCAAGCCAAACTAAATGATTTTCCAATTCAAAAACCCTCGATAAAGACGAGGTATGTCTTCCTTCCAAGGAACCCAAACCCTAGAACTAGGTTTTTCAACCATTCAACAATGGAGCTTCCTACTTGATGTAATCCAAAAAAATTATAAGAAGAATTCATTATCAATTTTACATCAATATCTGGTGTTTTTTCAAAGTCAAACCCAGTCAAAATTTAAGGGTTGACCTCAATGACAACACCATCCAACAATCTCCCCCTTTTTAATTGATGGAAACACACGTACTCCTTTTGTGAGTACAACTCTTCCTGACCTCATGCTTCCATCTCCGTCTCGTGATTACAATATTCTTCTCATGATTTCTCTCCCCCTTTGACATCAATAGCAAAGGGTGACTCCCCCTGACAATCTGCCTACTTCCTATGGACTTGTAACCTGCTTTTTATCCCCCTGACAAGAAGCATTCTTTTATCTTCATGGAAAGTATGTGTCTTCTTCGAAGTGCTTTCCTCAATTATTACTGCAAAGACCTGTCTCCCCCTGTCACGAATTGTCGTTGCTGAATATGGATCAACTTGCGATGAGCGTCTTGCAATTCTATATTATTGACCAACTATCAATGTTGATGACTCTTTTAATGATCGGTCATTGTGGACCTATAATCTACTCCCCCTGAACCTGTTATGGACTTGTCTTATCTCGTCTTGAAGTTGTGATTATGCCCATGCAAGTACAACTGAAGGAGGATCCAACCTCCTAGTATACAAGCACCAATCTAAAGGGTGCACCAACACCCTGGTTTATAGGCACCAACCTAAAGGACTCACCAACTCCCTGTGTTTTATCAACACCCACTGAAAGGATGCACCAACGCCCTTGCCACAGGGTCTAACCTGCTCTAGTACCAACCTGCTACCCTAAAGTGTTCGCAGGCTCCAACCTAAAGGTGACTCCAATCACTTGCCTTGCACCACCCTACCACCCAAATCGATGAGCGAACCATGTTTCACAATTTTCACATTGAATCCCCTTGTACTCTGAATCAATATAAGAAAATTGTATAGAAGATAACGTTGCTCTGCTCAATATGAATATCTTGCACAACACTACTCTAGCTTATCACAGCACAACATTGTTCCAACTGACCATTCTACAACAATGTCAATGTATTGCCTTGCTATCACTGATCATGTCATATGTTGTCATTGCGTTGCACCTGCTCACGTATAAATATGTGATATAAAGCATTCAAACCAACTTCACTGTACCAAATTTCTTATATTGTTGCAAGTGTTTGGCACTACTTTCAAATGATGGGACAAGCCCAAGTGCCTCAGGTCATCCCTATGACTTGCTTGCAACACTCTCAAACTTGGCCCAAGGACGGCTACCAACATATATATTATCAATAAGTTGTACAACAAAGTTATTATCATTGTCAATGTGTGTTAAATATATGTGCCAAATCACTAAACATGTCAAGTCACTAACATGTATATTGGTCTATGTCAAGTACGAAATCATTGTAATCTATAGGTCAAGTCTTGTATATTACGTTAGTATGTGAATGTGTCAAATCACAATCATAATAGTTATATTGATATAGTCAATCATATGTCATAGATAGTCAATTCAAATGACTGCTAAATCATGTCAAGGTGTCAACTCACTGTCAATTATCTATATGTCAGGTCTAGGTGTCAAGTCAATTTTTCAAGTCTAGGTGTCAAGTCAATCAAATCAAGTTTACATGTCAAGTCTCTATCTTAAGTCACTATTAAATCTAAATATTAAATTATTGTGATTATATTATTGTCACATCACATGTGACTAACACCAAGAGGGATATAGTCACATCACTTATTAAGTTTGTATGGCAACGTTGTATTTCAAGTTACTATTAGTTTACTACCTTGTTCAACTATCACATTAAGTCAAGTCAGGGCATCATATTACAAAGGGTTATGTCAATTCATGTCACTGTTAAAGTCATCAAGGTTGTTATCATGTGAGGTAGATCACTTGTCTTATAAATACAGAGATCACTGATAAACTTACACTGGAGATCCTTAACCAACTGCATGTAGGATAATGTCAAAGGGAACTTTGATTGTTGCAATAATGAGAGCCCTATTTACTACTATTCAAGGTTTTGTGCTTCTCATTGTATATATAAATAAAGACTCTTAATTGTTTCAACTTGTGTACTCATGATGGCTTACATTCCTAGAGTTGCTAATTATGTTTTCAAATTGTTGTTATTGTCAAATGTCAAGTCAAAGCATTACAAGAAATATTTGTGTTGTTTACATCACTATCATTCATATCAAGGATCACTGATATTTTATAGTTAATGCTCTTATGCAAGCTCACGCTAAGTATCTCAATAAAATCAGAAATCAATCATTGGATTAGTGCATTTGAATCAAGGTGTTCAATCATGAAATCAATTATTGGCTTAGTGCATTTGATCCCTGAAGTTGTTCATTTATACAATGAGATTACCACCATTGTCTTATGGTGAGAATAAATGTCATATATTGACAAGGGGACATGTCACTTTCAAATCTATGTCAAAAAGGTCATTGTTGTCAAAGGAGCTCTTCTTAGTGTAATCAAATCTCTGTCAAGTATCAATCCTGTCAAGTTCTTAGTGTCACATAGGATCACTATCTCATTGTACTACTACACAGAATTATGATGAGTAGACTTGTTCTGTTTTAATGGCACCAAGAGTTGTATAGCAAAGACAAGCCCCAACAATAATAGTGATGACAGCAAGACTAATCGATGGCAAACTTCGTATCTAATAGGGCCAAAATAATAAGCGTTATTGCATCAAGTATAATTCATCAAGTGTCTTAAACACAGTGATACAAGGAGAACCAAATGAGATAAGTTTGCTTGTCAAAGGGTTGGATTAATGCTATTATTTGTCACAAAGCTACAAAGAGGAGACCTTGAAAATTACACTTCAACAAAATATTTGAAGAGATGCGGCTAGGTTTCAGTAGGAGATATGCTTGGAGAACGAACCCTTTACCAATGAAAAAGAAATTAAAAAACCTTAAAATGTAACCTTATCTTAGGCATACCAAGTTGATTAGGGCTTACCTTGTGCACAAATCAATCCCTTTTGAGGGACCGAAGTCCTACTGAAAAACGTGAGGATCCTCAAGTCTATCATGTCATTTCACTCTTTCTCTTGTCACAAATCTTGCTCAACGAGTCACCCAAGTCTAACAGAAAAGAAAACACAACCAAGAATACAATCATGTCATAAATTCAATATTCTTTGCCTTATAGAGTTGAGAGGACCTTCTAAGAGTAGTTGTTGCAAAGCTTTTAGAAGTCTAAATACTCTTGAATTTTTACTAAAGATCCCCATGGCTTATTGATTCAAATTTTAATATTTGAAACCTTTCACAAATAGTTTGTTTTCCCTATCTGTCATAAATATATTATTTTAATATTAGATGAGGAACCTTATATTATGATCTCTGTGTATGTGTTTTGAATGATGAATTTTGAAAAGGCTCCTTGAAGGTAACAATTGCGGGATTTTTATTATTATTTAAATATTTAGATTTTAATTCCTTAGGATCCAAGCATTATCCCTTGTAGAGAGAAAACCAAAAGTCCCTTATAAGTTCAAGATATTACTTAAGGTCTTTTATGAATTATTTTAACTACACCTAAGATGGAGAAACCCTTCTTCCTTGAATTAAATAACTGTTGGCTTATGGTAGGGTGTCATGTCACTATGCATGGGGTTTAAGCCGAAAACTAGGGTCATCAATTTCAAACTTGAATATCTCTCAAACCAAGAGGCCTCTCTAGGCATACCGCATACCACCAGAAACATCTCGACAAAGAGAATCCGATGACGTGGATCTCCAAGCCAAACTCAATAATTTTCCACTTCAAAAACCCTCAACAAAGTCGGAGTGTGTCCTTAATCCAAGGAACCCAAACCCTAAGACTAGGGTTTTCAACCATCCAACAATGGAACCTCCAACTTGATGTAATCCAAACAATTATAAGAAATGTTCATTATCAATTTGACATCAATCACTAATATTTTAGACAAAGTCAAACCCAATGAAACTCCAGGGGTTGACATCAATGTCAACACCATCCAACACCTAATGCTTGTAAGTTATTTATAGTTTACTTCACATTTCATATTGAGCCTATTTGCACTAGAATGCACAACACAATGTACTCTTGTAAAGTAATGTACCCTTCAATGAAGCTACATAGTCCCTAATGTTGCAAGTTATTTCTAGCTTGCTTCACATTTCATATTGAACCTATTTGTAATGCAATCTAACTTTCATTGAAGCTACATAATACCTAAGGCTTAGTTATAATTTATTTGTAGTTTGATTTGCATTCCACTTTGGTTTTTAAAATTGGGTTTCAAACCTTGTAACATTAAAAAAAAAAATCCAAATTCTTCACATGTAAATTTTTTTATGAGCCGATATTTTTTAAATGTTGTGTATCATTATTTAATTTTTTTTATTTTTATATTTTTCATCATTTTTATTTTAGCAGACATAGCAAAATTTCAATTCAATTAAATGTTGTGTATAGTTATTTAATTTTTTTATTTTTAGATTTTTCATAATTTTTATTTTGGCAGACATAAGTAAAATTTCAATTCAAATTTGATGACGGACAGACACCATTACACATCATACTAGGTTGTAGAATGACCCTGCTCAAACATTTATTTCTAATTTGCTACACATTACATATTTGATATTTGCACTTACACCTCAATCGTTGTAATATTTAAAAATGTGCGCAAAAAAAAAAATTGACTATTTATTTTAAGAAATTTGTTCATTATTTATTTTAAGATTCTTCTTTTAAAAATTAATTATAATTCAATGTGAAAATAATTCAGTGATTACTCAACAATGTATACTTCCCAATTATTTATATATATTTAGTATGTACTTATCAAAGAGATATAGAACAGTCGGTGAAGGAGCGCGTTGTTAAGGCGCTCCATATGCAAAGGTCACCGGTTCTAGTGTCGCCGATACCAAAAAATCCAGCATGGCTTCCGCTGGTGCGGCTCAGGCCGGGTGCGATCCCCGGGTGACTTTGACGGCTTATATGCCCCTGAGTCGTGGCCTCTCAGCCACAGGGTAAGAGTGATTTTCAGGATTCACCCACTTATCAACAAAAAAAATATTTAGTATGTACTTACAATTAGCCAACTTTAAACAAATCAACTCCTCAAATCTGGTTATCACAACGAGACAATGTCCTAAGAAATTAGATGAAGTGTGGTTTTATTCTTATATGAATATAAAGATGAACGAGAAAGCATTCACATCAGCAATTAGAATAACGATATATACGTAAAAATACAATATTTATAACTAAAAACCAATAAGTAAACAGAAAGGGAAACCAAAAACTTTAAATCAGATTTGGAAAAACAGACAGCGAGGTAATCATAGTTCAGGCTAAAAGGGCCCAAGGTTTTGTAGAGCATAGGTTGCTATGAACAGAAAGGCAGCGAGCTAATCAAAGCTTAGGTGGATGTCTTAGATGTCTAAAGTCCTATAGAGCATAAATTGCTGAAACAATAAAAAAGAAATGTTGAAATTAAATTCAATTTAAATACAAAGAGATATTTAAACAATATCGATGAAGAAATAAACGCTGATTTTATTAAATGAAACAAATCACAGTGAAAATCCTAAAAAGGCAAGCTTCTACGAAAGCTTTTGATCAACGTAATTACATACAAATGCAATGTAAGATATGATAAAAACTGAATATATTAACTAAATGGCTCCCCAGTGAGATCCTAGAAAGTGTAGAGTGTGCAAACACTCATACAAGCCCCACCTTCCATTGAGTCAGATGAGCCTCAAATATATAGGCTTTCACACTAACGGGATGGTTTCAACTACTCCCTAGATATTAAGATATGAGGTCTAAGATTAGAGTCTCAAACCTATTATCATCATAACAATGATCTAAGTTTAGCTTTCTCCATTACTTCCAACACTCCCCCTTAATGGAGAAAGGGTAACGAACAATAACATAGAACTGCTGGTTTAATTTCAGCTAGGCTTACAATTAAAACATAAAAAACTTGGTAACGGAGGTTTTCATTTTGGTCTTTTTGCTTGTGAATCCATCCTTGTTCATCTTGAGTCAAGACTTCATCTTCACTTTCATCGCCATGAGGTAATGATGTATCTTCTCCTCATTTCTTCCCCAGTGATAGAAAATTTGAATTCTTATTCTCACCCTTCTCAAAATTATGACAGGGTAAATAGGAGAATTTTCCCTCTCACTATTTCTGGTGTCAACCATCTGAACGTCAGCTATGATGTCTTCATGATTCATTGATGTAACGTCTGCACACACAGAAATATTAATGAGATCATCACAATTTAAATTCTCTCTAACTTTGTCTTCTTCTGCCACGTCTTTGCAATCAGCTTCATGTGGCTCGTCCAATTGATCTTCAACACTTTGTTCCTCTTTACACCCTTCCTGAAGATCAGCTCGTGTGTCTTCAATCTCAAGATCTTGCACAATAGAATGTACCTCTTGATTCTCGTGGTCATCAACAGAACCACATTGTTTTTCTTAAATTTCTTCTAACTCGAATATACTACTCATGCTAATGCCTCCAAATGCCACATGAAAAAATCATCATCATTACAATTAAAAATATCTAAAAATATAGACATGTTGTTAAAGTCCAGCGTATCTCGCTTTATTTTGTTTCAGAATTTCTTTTCGACTCCACATGGTCCTTTAATGAGCTCCAACAACCCTATTACCACACAGGCGGGAAACTTCTCCCTTTGGCAACGCTTCAACTGTAGAACCTTGTAAACTGTGGCTTCTGTGCCACGCAGGTCTTAGTGCCCTCTGCTCCGGCGACGAGCAACAAAACGACCTCTCACGAGCTGGCAACACTATCAATATCTAATTCTAATGTATGTAATTAGCAATCTCTGATAACACATATTTCTGAAGATGGATTCAAATCAGCAAGAACTTTCACATTTTCATTGTGGCATATAATAACATAGAAGAAAATTTTACCCAATTGGTTTTGGGATCTCCACAACCTACAACTTCTAGGTTTCTCAAACAATAAGATTTTCAGGACAAATCTACCAGATGACGCTGACAACAATACCGGATCTATGCCGTAGATGATGATATGGTTCGAAACCAGGCAGAGAATTCGTCCTCTCGAGCTAATTATATAATTCCGCCCCTCAAGAATTAATGCTCAGAACCGAGAGCAAATCACCTTTAATGGCGCTCACCACTTCAACCCAATCCTCCACACCACTTACAGCAGATGTTTAAGGTTTTTCTTTGAATCAACGTAGCAACATTCTGCAGCCTCCAGCAATTTCGTGGCCTCCTACACGCCTCCATGGAATTCCACACAATGGCCTGATCTGGCAATCCAATGATCCAATGTTCTGGCAATCCAACGATCCATGTTGCTATCGATCTCCTCGCGGCCTACAATCAAAAAAAAGAGGTTTGGCCTCCTCGACCTCCTCGAACCCTTCGGGCAAGTCTGGCCTCCTGCGACCTTGGCCTCCCTCAGGCTCTCTGCACCAAGTCTCACGCAAATCAGCAAATGCACGCCTCCATGATCTCTTCACAACAGAAACAACCACACAACACACAAGCCTCTAACCTATAGCTCTGATACCATAATAAAAACTGCATATATTAACTAAATGGCTCTCCAAGTGAGATACCTGGAGTGTACAAACGCTCATACAAGCCCACCTTCCATTGAGTCAAATGAACCTCAAATATATAGGGTTTCATAATAATGGAATGGTTTCAACTGCTCCCTAGATATTAGATATGAGGTCTCAGATTAGTCTCTAACCTATCATCATCATAATAATAATCTAAGTTTAGCTTTCTCCATTACTTCCAACAAGATCATCATATACAATAATCCGAAAACAAGCGAAAATGACAATGAAATGAAATCCTTCGTGCGAGTGAAGATGTGGGCAGCTTGCTTTCTACAAATAAATATCTGTTAGCACTAGCAGAGATAGTTGGATCTTCAAATAGCAATAAATGATTCAGGAAGATACAAAATACTTGTTAGACATTCAGGAATTTCAATGGATTCACGTAGTTATGGCCCCTTGGTGATATAAGGTCACTGTCACCATCAGAATTAGCTTAAAGTTTTATGAGAAATTAAAATCAGTGGAATGTTGAGAACCAGAAAGTTATATCATATCTCTTCCCCAATAGTTCTCTCCCTTGCCTTAATAGATATCATTTCTCTTTGAAGAAGCTGCAAACAGTATTGGAAGTTTTCAAGTTTAAAAGATCAGATTAGTTATATTTCTAATCAGGTTGGTTAGATTAAGAGGAAGTTAGATTAAGAGGAAGTTTTGAAGGTTAAAATATCAGATTAATTATATTTCTAATCAGGTTGGTTAGATAATAAGAAGAAATAGTTCTAAACACTATTAATCAAACTAGTTTAATTAAGGTTTTTCACTCTAATAGGTGGGACCCTTTCTTTACTCATTCTATTAGGCTCTATTTCTCTCTAATACACCAGTTATTTCTAATCAGGTTGGTTAGATAATAAGAAGAAATAGTTCTAAACACTATTAACCAAACTAGTTTAATTAAGGCTTTTCACTCTAATAGGTGGGACCCTTTCTTTACTCATTCTATTAGGCTCTATTTCTCTCTAATAGACCAGTGAATAAGAAAGAAATGTGACCCATTCAATTGGTTCATCTCATAAATCTTCGATTATTCTGATAATTATAAGACATACCATAACCAAAACATAAGCATAAGGTTTATATGCATCCAACATATATATAATTTTTATCCATATTTTCCACATCAAAACATCCAACATATATATAATTTTTATCCATATTTTCCACATCAAAACATCATCAGGCAAAGTCCATAATCCTTGTACCTCCCATCCTCCTTGTTACTCCATTAATCATTTGCGTTCAACGTGGTACCACAATAATATAAAATGCAGCATATATATAACCATAATGTTTCTCCTCAAAAGATGAGCCATCAAAAATAGCAGCATCAAGCAATCAGACTAAAGAAGTAACATCAACTTATAAACGTCAACAACGCTGAGAAATCATGCCAAGTAATCTGTCCCGAAATGTAGTGTTGTCAAAGCCAAGACTAATTCCCGTCTGAAAAGTAGTTGGGTCCGCTTGTTGTTCCTATTGTTGTGGACGTGATGTCATTGAATGTGATGAACCATGAGAAGAACTAGAAGAGGTGGCTTCAGCATTTTGCCTTTGCTCACTGGCAGAGGTAAGGAAATAACTGGATGTTTTGATGATTAGCCAATGGGACCAGCCAATAATGTAGGCTGCCTGGGAGTTTGATGTGCAGAGGGAACAATGTTGAGTAGCCGGTGTGGATGGTGGGGTGTTGCAAGGGCAGTATGTACTACACTGGAAGCAGCAAATTGCAGACGTGACATGTGTGGATTAGGAGGACAGTTAGGTGGAGAACCAGCAAGCCAACTTTGACTCGAACGCAGAGGTTGTGCAGAAATAATTGGCCCCTAACCGCAATTATTTGGATTAACCAAAGGAGCAGACATATGTGGGGGAACGGGAATGGGAACGGGAACGCCTGTGGAGGGTGTCTTGAGGAAACGGAGGTTGTGATTTAGGCCGTGCCACACGTTGAGGCTCTAATTGACCCAATAAATTGATCACGCCAATATGTAGTTGCCTTAACTATAAATTGATCACGCCAATATGTAGTTGTTGCCTTAACTATTGAAGATCGGCATCGAAATGAGGGTCTCCTATCTCTCCTTACACCAAGATGTTGGTCCTTGTTCCCTGTGCCTCTGCCCCTGCCCCTGCCCCTGCCCCTTCCTATGTTTATATTAAAAAACACTCATGCTGCAACATTTTTATTCATGAAATTAGTTGCAGGCAGTAAAAAAATAAGAACTGTTCATTGACTAATACAAGGAGTTTTGAGTTTAAAACATCAAACAAAGGATATAAATCAAACGAGGAAAGGGAGAAAGCATCAAAATAAACATTAACAGCCACAATTATCCATAAATCAAACGAGGAAAGGGAGAAAGCATCAAAATAAACATTAACAGCCACAATTATCCATGTAACTGATATAATTCAAGAAGATAAATAGGGCATTGTAATTCCAAAAGGCCTTTAGACAGGACGAGTAACCTTTGGTGAATATACCCAATTTTCGTCAGACTCGATACGGAGTCGGTACTTAATCTCGAGGTGCATCATGTAACCAACCAGATAATACAAAGCAAAGGAAGAGAATGAAGATGGATGGTTTATAATGCTCTGACAAGTGGCCTCACTGAAACGAAACGGGTACACTAAATACACAGCGGTAAGAAAACGTATAAAACCCTGTATATATATGTGTAACGAATTTTGTAGGGGAGGGGCTCCTGCAATTTTGGAGGCAACTATGAAATATATGAAAGGAGTAGTTTAGGGAGGCAGCAGAAGAATGGTTCGGATGTTTAAAAGTGACTGGAATTTGGGTAAAAATTTGAATAATGTTTTTAATGGTGTAAATAGATTCAGAACCATAAAAAACGTTTATAGCGATCAAAATTATAAATTTTGACCACTTTTACTTTGATTTACAAAAATAAAAATCCCTACTGGATTTTTTCAAAATATAGCCAGAATTTCCATAACTTTCCAGCCAAAAAAACATAATTTTGTAAACTACATCTATATCAATATCAAAGCATCAATGCTTTGGAACCATATCAACCATATCATATAAACCAAAGATATATGCATGTGCTTTAAACCAAAGATATATAAACGAGATACCCTGGTCAGATGCTTATTTTATATGCGCGTTATAATTGTCCATGCCCAATCAAACAACACACACATTTATAGTGGCCTCTTAAATAACCATAGTGTATATAACACACGTTTATAGTGGCGTCTTAAATAACCATAGTGTATATACACTATATATGTGTATGTAGGTTAAGAACCACATGATTTACCAGCCCAATGGCGTACGACTTTGTGCAATGAAATATATGTTGGGTCTCGACCGCGATAATTTTACTCGTCTTGACTTTATTGCCCAGAAATTTTCTCTTAAGAGGGGTCCCACCTATTAGGCCTGTCATTTGTCTGGTCTATCATTTGATTTGATGAATAATATTAGTTAGGGGAGAATCTGTTTTAACATTCGCAATGGTTTAGTGTTGACCAACATTGGTGACCTTTACGTTCTCACACTAAATTTTGATATGCTCTTACATGGACAGCTCATCAATAACACTTTATCATAAGATTAGAATAACACTTTTGGTTCTGTTTGTTCAAAATCCAGCCACCCTAGAATTGGTCTTACTATAATCTAAGGGGAGGGGTGAAAGAAGGTGGGATCAGGCGGAAAATTGTTTGGGGTCTAGGTAATAAGCTGCTTCATTCATGCCTTAAAATTTGATAATACTGCACACCAAAGATAGGAATGCAAGGCATTGTTGTTAGGATTGAAAACTGCGACAAATCCAGCCACCCTAGCCAGAAGAGTAATGTCTTCAATAAGTTAAATCAAAGTAAATAAGAAAAACATATCTAATGGTCGCAGTATTCATTATCAATGTTTCTCCACTTTGATAAACTGTATAATCCTGTATCCTTCATTATTTGAATGAGATTCTCCAACAATTTTATTAATGAAGCCGCATATCAAGCACTGACAAACTCAATAGCTAACCTAATGTTCAATCTACCCATCTAAACCACAGAACAGTGCGACGGGCAATTTTTCTATACTTTTTTTTCTGAATGAAGCTGCATATAAGTACTGTCAAACTGAGATTTTAATGGGGTTTGAAACCGAGTCTTTAGGACCACAGCCTTGTGGGCAATTTTCCATATTTCACTTCTATAAAGATGTTATTTTTTCCAGTTTGAGGTTGAATTGCTACTGTCTAGCTTTAGCCGCTTTATAAATCAGATCTAGTACCTCACGGCCTCCTCATTTCCCGATCATCCTTGCATACTAGACATTTTTAGTCATTTTGTTAAAGCAATCAACAACATTCTACATAACCCTTCTATCATACTTGATGCTCTAACCTTTTTCTAAATCTCGCTTTTATAAATAAGCTTCAGAACCATGCAATACCTAGACCCTGTTTCCGGATATTTCTACTTGGATCCACGCATTCATGTATCCAAACTGTTGCTGCTCTCAAGGACTAACTGTTAGTGGTGCAAATAAAAAATACCCAGTGATCGTTAGTGGTCAAATATAAAATACCTACAAGTGATGATTAGTTGTGCAAATGAAAATCCTACTACAAATGGCCGTTAGTGGTACAAATTAAAATTAAATACATGTTGAAAATTAACTGACGAAACATCGCCCCTAATACCAACATAAAAGCATTTCAATCTGAATGAGAAGACAGAAACCTATTACATTTGACATAACGAAATAAGGGTGTTAAGTTGGCTCGAAAAAACACTACTAGTATCAAGAGTTTCTTCTTAAATATAAATTTTCATATGAGAAAAGGGTAGGCCTATAACACCATTTTGTATTTATCACCCAATATACCATCTTTTCCAAAGAAGTTACTACAGATACTGATTTAAATAGCAGTAGTCTGACCTAAAAACTAATAACTAGCTCATCCAATATCAGAATACTACATTTCAATGCTGCATCTTGCTAACTCAAAACGAAATCACGTTTAAAATTCTTACAAAGTTGCAACACTATATGCATCTCTAGGAGAAAGTTCCAAACCGTAATTTGAAAATCACTGCCATATCTGACATGATATTCAACAATTAATTAGAACCACATTTCTAATTCGTGCTAAAATAAGAGATGAGGATGTTTTTGTACTTAGGAAATTAACTAAATTTTTTGATTCAGAGTCCTAGCTTCCCGCAGAGAATATATAGACCAAGGCATCTTCAAGCCCAAAATGAATTTAGAAACAAATTTCACTTGCAAAATATCCACTTATTTCCATGTTGCCATCGCAAGTAATACAACCACTTGGACATGTTTAACCCACTGAAATACACACAGTAGCTTGATATATTGAACCAACGAATCCACTGATCCTTTCCTTACTTCCATAGTTTCCTCAGTGACATGTTCTTCTCTGTTTCCTTTTTCATAACCTTAGCTACAGCCATTTCAAAATCTTCTTGTGTAACATGGACACGTCGCTCCCGCAATGCAAACATCCCAGCTTCTGTGCATACAGCCTGGCCGTTTGTAGAATATATTTGTCAGCTATAGCCCAGTCCATAGAACAACAAAAGGAATACATATAAATTGTAAATACAAAAAGAAATACAAATCTTACCTTAAGCTCTGCACCTGATGCACCACTCATTTTTTCAGCAATTTTCTTTAGATCGATGCCCCGCATTAGATTCATTTTTCTTGAGTGGATTTTCAGAATGTCAAAACGAGACTGCAATATTTAGCACACAAAGCAATTCATTAATAATGTGTGTATTAGAAAGCTTTGAATAAATCTAACAAGATAGAAAATTAAAATTAAATTCATGGTGTAACCCTACTTGCAAAATGAATGCCATTCAAAATTTATTGGAGTTAAAACTTAAAACTATCAGCTCAAAGAAGCCTGGTTCATCCAACAAGTTGTGGTTAAAGAATAAAATGAATATTGCCAACTCAGGACCAATGCAGAGGGGTCCTCGAAAGTGAAAATGGTCACTGGGCCAACCCAAAATCACGTTGGAATGAGCAAATCTGTAAAATTTGTGATGCAAACAAGGCTGAGGATGAAAATCATGCCTTCTAAGTTTTAAATTGCCCTACCCTTTATTAAGACAACTTTACCCAGAGCCACAACTTAATTACTCTATAAGACTTCCTGGTTTCATACTTCAACCATTCTACGCTTTATATACATCCTAATCATAATCATCTTTGATCCTAGGCCTTACAAGGATAAGAACACACAAAAAAGAGAGAGACCTAGATGTTCGTTAGCAGTAGTGCTCTAAGTCGTGACTCTTCGAAACATAAACCATACTATGTAAGAAAATAATATTTACCAGAGGTTCAAATAATACTTAGGGAGATAGGGAGACAGTCATTGCGGTTGGCATGTCAAAGGGGGCATTTAAATGTTTAATAAGAAAGAGAACCAATATGTTCTTCTGCATTGGCAGGTTTATTAGAATACTGCCAATTGCCCAAATTGACAATGTAAAGGGGACAGAATCATTGAACTCTATCATCTGGAACTCAGTAGGAATTGTCATACAGCTCACTAAATTTATAACTATAAATTTAAAATATGGATCTTTAAGAGTTGGCAGCTATTTTGTTGATTGAAACACAATTTACTAGTGTCAGCCTTGATATACCACAAAGAGACTGACCATCTTGTTTCCCAATTAAACCAGAATAATACAAGTCTTGAGAAAAATAATGATACTAAATTACCGTTTTTCTTTACACACATTTCTACAAGCATTTGCAGGGAAAGGGCAAAACATACCTCTTCATTAGGATTAGGAAATTCAATTTTCCTGTCAATCCTACCAGGTCGAAGAAGAGCTTGATCAAGAATATCTATCCGGTTTGTAGCCATTAGAACCTATTAAACACAAGGAAATAATAAGAAATATAATAATTATCTCAATTATTTATAAGAACATAGAAGCCTAATTAAACTCGGCTGCATGCATCAGAGTCAACAGAAAACCCTGAGCACTTAAAAAATAGCTAGTGTGTGTGAGTAAAGTACTGCTCTTGCCAATAACAATTTCCCAATGCAAAAGAACTACATCAAGATAAAAGAAAAGTTCACAACAACAATAATTTCTATTCTGCCCTGATGGTGAAACCCTAACAGACCATAAAGGATGTACCAAAAATATCAATATTCTATAAACTTCATTTTCAGACACTTTCCATAAAATTTATCAAGATAAGTCCTTTCTTGTTAAACAGAAACACAGAGCCATCAATAAATAGTACCATGCAAAGGCATTACACCTACTACAATTAACTGACAGAAACAGGTAACATAAGAATTAATATAATTTCATCATTTTTAAATATAAATACCTTAATCTTATTAGATGCCTCAAAGCCATCAAGTTGATTAAGGAGCTCAAGCATAGTTCGCTGGACTTCACTATCACCATTACCAGTGCCAGACTCCATTCGAGCAGATCCTATACTGTCAATTTCATCCATAAATATAATCGAAGGAGCATGTTCTCTGCAAAAGTCGATAACAAAAATATTGAAATCCTGTTAATTTTGATTCACATGACACATTTCACCTTTCAGAGACCACATAGAACAGAAAAAGTCATTATTAAGTTCAGCATTAAGGATAGTGACAAACTTTTCTATCGCTATCCTAGAGGGCATATACAAAATAAAGTAGCCTCTGGACAGCACATTTGGTGAATAATAGGTTCCATATAACTAGAGTCAATTAATCTTATTATATAAACGTTGAATGAAATCCCACATTTTCTTTGAAAAAAACAATAATGATCATGTAAAGAGGACAATGCAAAGTAAAATGCATTATATGCATTGGATAGTAAGAGTTCAATGGCTGAACCCCGGCTGCGGGTGATTAAGGTGAGAGTTAATGAAGGGGCGGCCTCATTAAGAGGCAAGTGGCAGCCTGCTTCAGACAGGTGGACGGAAGCGTCTCGAGACAGCTTCCCCCGTCCGGCACAGTTAAATGCGGCCTTAACTCCGCATGGGAGAACGGTCACGCAGAGTATTATATCCGTCGACCTCCTCCGCCTGACGATGCACTGTGAAGGGTTGGCAAAGGTTGGAATGGTTAGCGTCTGGTCTCGGTGTTCTATTAGCAATTTGTTCAGGTCATGGATGAGGGTGTTATGGTTGAGTGTGCCAGGATTTAGACCTCGGTCCTCTACTCAGAAGGCCTTGGTCTTCACCTTGGGTCGCTCAAGCTTCCTTGTTTGTTCGCATCAGCCGGCCCTGGTCTCTGTGCGTTACATCCGGCTTCAAAGTATTCGGGCTCTGGGCACTCCGCCCAGCGCGGCTCTGGTTTTTCCCCGTCTGCAGATTTGGGTGGTAAGTTCCAGTCCTTTCCATTGTGTTATTTCTACTGTTATCCACTTACCTTGTCGGCGTCTGTGTGGAGAAGGGCACATTTGGATTCCGGGTAGAAGGGTCTCAGAATGCCGCGTGAGCGAATGCGACTCATTAATCGACGGGGTGGCTCAAGGGGTGGCGCTAGAGGTCGTGCTTCTTCTCCACGATCCTCAGCCTCACTCGGCTCTCCCTTTGAGGAAATCAACTCACCAGGAGCTCGGCAGGGACGAGGCAGAGGGAGAGGGCGGGGAAGGACAGCGATGTGCTCGCTCGGCTCTCACCCTTCCACTCGATTACGGTTCCCTTGCGTCTTGGATAACGCCACCTATTATGTTACAGTCAGGCTCGAGAAATGTGAGCACGCAGCCATGCTAGAAGTCCCAGCGGAGCCATGACCACCCTCGCCTGTTCAGAGCTCTCGACTGCAGCGTGCGGAGGCCTCGGGTGCGGTGGCGGGAGCAGTGGCGGGAACAAGCGAGCCTGCACGGAATGATCCCCCCTACACGGATTCAAGTGCCTCTGATCCATATGCCTGTCCCGTGGTGGAGGAACAACCATCCACCTCCATGGATGAGTAAGTCCTTTGTTTGGCTGCTCTTACAGCTTCAGAATGGCGGCTCGATGGTTTTGGGTCAATTCTCGTTAACGTATGTTGTGTCTGTTATGTGTTTTATGTCGGGTATGTATGGAAGCTCTGTGTCTGTAAAATTCCCCCTCGCTTCGGCAGGGATAGGAAGCTATTTGGCATGTAACTAGTCTGTTATGGGTTCGGGTCTGGAGTCAGTGGACAGTCTCTTCGTTCCACAGTTTTTCAGGTTCATGTTCAGTCACAGTACGCTTAAATGTTCAGCGGCAGCCATCCTAGCATGGCGGATGTAATCCTTTTGTAACTCTTTTTTGTATAATATATTAGCAGTAGCACAATTTACACAAAAAAAAAAAAAAAAAGAGTTCAATGGCTGAAAACACCAAAAAGATCTAATTTTCATGTTCTCTGTAAAAGCCGGCAACAAAAATATTGAAATCCTGTTAATTCTAATTCACATGACACATTTCACCTTTGAGAGACCACATAAATGATAAAACAGAAAAGCTCATTATTATGTTCAGCATTAAGGAAAGTGACAAACTTTTCTATCGCTATCCTAGAGGGCATATACAAAATAAAGTAGCCACTGGACAGCACATTTAGTGAATAATAGGTTCCAAATTACTAGAGTCAATTAATCTTATTATATAAACGTTAAAATGAAATCCAACAATTTCTTCGAAAAAGACAATAACAATCACATAAAGAGGACAATGCAATGTGAAATGCATTATATGCATTGCATACTAAGAGTTCAATGGCTGACAACACCAAAAAGATCTAATTTTCTTAAATATAGCGAATCACCATAGGAGAACTTCCTGCACCCAAAGCCGAATTAATATCCTCAATTCCCAATCAATCTCTAAATATAATTACTGACCACCCATATGTTTCACATCTCCCAAATATGTCATTTGGGATACCCCGCCCCTCACTTTTCACTGGTATCACTCCTTATAGTTTATTTTAACTTGTATTTCACTCCTTATAGTTTATTTTAACTTGTAAAATACAATCATAAAAAAATACCAGTCATTCTCTTGTCCCTGCCTCCACCTCATACGTACATGTACCAAGCCTCATTTCTCAACTCGATATAGTGTTATGTAGCCTCTGAAATTAAACAACTTAGAGTATCACAATATGACTTTTTTCATTCATTCTTTAGATAATTCTCCTCAAACACTTCACACTCAAATTTGAAAGAAACATTTCATTCAGTTCATATAATTGTTGCCCGGATGATGAGTGAAGTAATTTGCCTGAAACAAATTGGCTCAAGAAAATTTCATACTTCTACATGTCAACACCAAACAAGCCCACTTTCTAGATGACAAGTGAAGTAATTCACTTGAAACTTGCTTAACACATATTGGCTCAAAATCATTTCATGCAGTTCCCTGAATAATTCTAAACGTCAACAATAAACTAACCCTCCCAAGCTGAACACGCCAGCAACAAAACGCTGATGTACAACAATTTTCTTGGGAGTTCAGTAGTCAATGTTTGCAACTCAAACTAAAAATTAAATTGCATGAGGGCCCTCCAATGACCAAATTAACAGCCAATGGAACGAGAAAAAAAATGCTTACCTAGAGGCTAGGATAAAAATGAATAAAACATGGTACAAAATTAAGAGAGAAAAGAGATGGGGAATCTACCTAAAGTGTATCACAAAATCAAAAGAGTTGAGGATTATCATGTGATGAAAAGAGGAATAGGGGTATAACCAATTTCCCCTTTCATTTCAATATTCGATCTTGAGGCCTGTGGGTTATGGCCCACAAACCCTTATCGAAAGCGTTCATAAGGCTTTAAGCCTTTAAATTCATGGACCATTCAACATATCGGAGCATTTACAATATGCGTTTAGCCTTAAAAACCCGATTTTACCATAAAAAGCCTGATCCAATACATATATCGGAAATAATGGGAACAAGGGAAATACAAAGAAAAACCCTGTCGAAACCCTTGGGCCGGATCTCAAATATTATAAGCACGCATCTATAAATATCAGCGAGTCCGCTCCTTTGCACCATTCCGCAGCACCACTCCAACCTCCGATCAGCAATTGTTCCGATCGTCGATCAATCAATCTCTATCGTCCAATATTTCCTCTGATCAACGGTCAATATTCACTCCGAAGATAAAACAATCCATTGATCTCCAACCATCGATCACGTTCTAGATCTGACGGCTGTCGTTGATATTGGATAGATAACAAGCACGAGGTTTAACTGCCCGAAGAGCGGTTTCCTCTCTCCTCTCGCTGCCACGCGTCGTTTGATGAGTGGAATCGGCACCCGTCCTTTAATACCACTTATGGTTTTGAGGCCGCCCGAAATCCACTTTCACCGTTACAAAAACCGTCGTTGCGATATTGCCTTACAGACCCGATAAGAATATAGGTCCCCATCCATAAATGTTCAAGTCTGGATTCCAATCCCGACTCCTTTTTGTGCCAATTTTTAGTGTAAACTGCAATTCGGCTTGTGGGCCAAAACGATGCATAAATTGAATCTCTGTGTTAAAGCACAGTTCTCTGCCATTTCTCTGTTTACACGACATTCATATAAACATTGGATCGCCATCGATCCTTTAAGTGATTGATGGTCGATCAACAGCCCAATACACAAAATAACTCAAAAATACATAAATACACGGAAATCCACGTAACACACATTTTTCTATTATATACGATATGAATACAGATCTAAGGCATTTCAGCCGTAGGATGAGTTCTCCACTTGACTACATTTTGTACACTCGGGTTTCATAAAACTCTATCACTCTATCCTCTCCTCCCTTTCTTGAACACGCGGACTCATATATATATAGAAAACATTGGATCGAATCACTGGAAGGATCTAATCAATCCTCTCCATAAAACACTCAACAACTCCCTAGATTCTCTCTACAACTCTTTATACATCTGAATACATGGCAAATTACGTTAACTAAAGTCTCCTCGAGACTTTATTAATTCCAACAATCTAGCACTGTTTTAAACAGAATTGTCCCTGTTTTGCTCGATGGTTTACATCTCCTCCTTCTCCGCTTTGGATTCCTCCTTTAATTAAGGGGGGTTAGATGCTCCTACATCAGACTCCTGAGGCACAAAAATTTATGACCCCCTGGTCATTTGCTCCTCCTTGTCCTTGGCAATTCTACCCACATCTTTGTGGAATTGCCTTTATGATCTTCTGTGAGCTGCAACAAGACCTCTGCAGTAATAGTCTTCCTCTGCTACACGATACCTCACCAAGCCCTCCTCACTCGGTCTTTTGGCATCCTTCTGGTTCTCTCCTCTGGAACCAATTGAGCACACCTTGCTCTAGGTTGCTGCAAATCTTCTCACCTTCCACTGTTGTTCTCTGCACGACAGTAAGACCACAAACTCTCTAGCTTTAACACAACTGTACCTCCTCTCCCTTCTGTTTGCACACAAAATCTTCTTCTGCTCTAATACCACTTGATGAAAAGAGGAATAGGGGTATAACCAATTTCCCCTTTCATTTCAATATTCGATCTTGAGGCTTGTGGGTTATGGCCCACAAACCCTTATCGGAAGGGTTCATAAGGCTTTAAGCCTTTAAAATCATGGACCATTCAACATATCGGAGCCTTTACACTATCGGGAGCATTTACAATATGCGTTTAGCCTTAAAAACCCGCTTTTACCATAAAAACCCCGATCCAATACATATATTGGAAACAACGAGAATAAGGGAAATACAAAGAAAAACCCCGCCAGAACACTTGGGTCGGATCTCAAATATTATAAGCCTGCCTCTATAAATATCGGCAGGTCTGCTCCTTCGCACCATTCTGCAACGCCACTCCAACCTCCGATCTCCGATTAGCGATTTCATCGATTGTCTATCAATCAATCTCTATCGTCCAATATTTCCTCCGATCAACAATCAATATTCACTCCGAAGATCAAACAGTCCGTTGATCTCCGACCGTCAATCACATCGCTCTAGATCCGACGGCTGTCGTTGATATCGGATAGATAACAAGCACAAGGTTTCACTGCCCGATAAGCGGTTTCCTCTCCTCTCACTGCCACATGTCGTTTGATGAGTGGAATTGGCGCCCGTCCTTCAATACCACTTATGGTTTTGAGGCCACCTGAAATCCACTTTCACTATTACAAAAACCGTCGTTGTGATATTGCCTTACAGACCCGATAAGAATATAGGTCCCCATCCATAAATTTTCGAGTCTGGATTCCAATCCCGACTCCATTTTGCGCCAGTTTTTAGTGTAAACTGGAATTCAGCTTGCGGGCTAAAACGATGCATAAATTGAATCTCTGTGTTAAAGCACAGTTCTCTGCCATTTCTTTGTTTACATGACATTCATATAAACATTGGATCACCATCGATCCTTTAAGTGATCGATGGTCGATCAACAGTCCAATACACAGAATAACTCAAAAAGACGTAAATACATAAATACACGGAAATCAACAGAATGCACACTTTTCTATTATATACGATATGAATATAGATATAAGGCATTTCAGCCTTAGGACGAGTTCTCCGCTTAACTACATTTTGAAAACTCGGGTTTCATAAAACTCTATCCATCACTTTATCCTCTCCTCCCTTTCTTGAACATGCAAGCTCATATATATATATATATATATAGAAACATTGGATCGGATCACTGGAAGGATCTGATCAATCCTCTCCATGAAAGACTCAACTCCTCCCTAGATTCTCTCTACAGTTCACTATACATATGAATACATGGCAGATTACATTAACTAAAGACTCCTCGAGACTTTATTATTTCCATCAATCTAGCTCTGTTTTAAACAGAATTGTCTCTGTTTTGCTCGATGGTCCACATCTCCTTCTCCACTTTGGATTCCTCCTTTAATTAAGGGGGGTTAGATGCTCCTGCATCATCATGTTGAGAAATCTAGGGGCAACAAGTGTAGGTGATTTATCTTAATTTGTTAAGAGCTTGTGATATATTTTTACTTAATTGGATAAGCTTCTTCTTTCACTTGATTATTATTAGTGTTTTTTTATCATCAAACCGCTACCAAACAATAAAATCAATGAGACAATAGGATACAAGATGTAGGCGATCAGCTAGGGCCAAAACCTCTCCAACTTGAGGAAAACCCACAAGAATTCCCTCTTCTTATAGACCTTCAATTGACAAATTTCAATACCTTTGGCCCTTGACCAAGACCCTCCAAGACCATGTCACACCTTACTTCCAACAACTTTTGCAATTTTGACTTTCAACAGCTTCTTTTGCAACCTCGACCTCCCTAGCAGCTTCTTCTACAACTTCAACCTTCCCAACAGCTTCTTTTGCAATTTCGACCTGTCCAGTAGCTTCTTTTGCAACTTCAACTTGCCCTGCAGCTACTTCTGCAACTTCGACATACCCTGCAGCTATTTTTGCAATTTCAACTAATCCAGCAGATTCTTCTGCAAAAACCCTAACCCTTGCACATGTGAGAAACAATGGTGTATTCTTGCTCCCCTCTTCTTCACTTGGATAGATTTTCTCTCCTAGAGAATTTGATTCCTAGAATAGCTCTTCATGTTGACCTATCTTCACTTCTGCAACTCAGCTTTACTGCAGCAATATGTGCCCTAATTCCTTCACACATGTGGAGAGAAGTAGCCCAAAAACAAATCCAAAACAACTCGACTTTTCCTCCTTCCTTCGTATTCCTCTTCTTCGCACTTCATTTTGTCCTTGTGATCGAACTTGAGTGAGTGAAGTGTATATCTCTAAGTGAGGTCAAAGTCCCCTTCATATAGGCTTCTCATAGGGTCGAATTGCTTCTTTTAGGCTAACTTGTCTCTTCATGTAGGTCAAATTGATCTTTGAGCCATGACAAGGTCTTGGAAGGTCTTTTGACTCTATTTTGACTCAATAAATTTTCCTTTACAATATGTAACATGCCCAAATGGGTCTTCAATACATGAGAATGACTCAATTGACTTTATGACAAACCTAAACACACTCAATGGGTGCTCGACCTGTAAAATAAATTTCCTTGAGCATGAAACACATGCCTCAAGAACAACAATAATAGATTTATTCTTCTTTTTTACATTTATATATATAAAATCATGATTAAATATGTCATTATGAAGACCGAACCTAGTTACACATTTCAACACTCCCTCTTAACTAGGGAGATATTCATAATCCATACAAGGTACTTGGACATTTTCAATCTGAAGAATTCTCATAAGAAGAGACAAATTGGTAACCCATATGTTTAGCATCATATCATCTAGCATTGTCACATAGCAAGGCCTTGACAAACAACTCTATCTCTCCACAAGATCAGAGCACAATGTTGGCGAGACCAATGATTTATAGACACCATCATCATTGTCTCTCAAGGAGCATACCCCACCCAGGTTTTCACAAGGTATGTCCTTCTAGGACTAATCTTATCTTGGATTCCCAGACCTCAAAGAATATCTATCCTCTACGACTACTCTTATCTTGGATGCCCTACCACATCCTCAAAGAGTATCGGATGCCAGATGCTTACCCAATCCTCCATTGTTTCTTCCCAAGGTGAAGACAAGAATGATGTGTCTATCTTTCCATCTCAACTTGGGAGGATGTACCAATTCCTATAAAGGAATGTACCCAAGTTCCTCTCATCCCGAAACTTGTACAAGCTCTCTTTTAACTAGGGACTTGCTTCCAAGCTCCCTCTTAACCAGGGACTTGTTTTCCAACAACAGCTCTTTGGTGGAGATCATGGCACTATCAGCTACTAGAGGAGCTCCTCCTTTTGATGTCATGAATTTTATCTTTTCATCATTATGGAGCCTTCAACTCTAGGGACTTCTTCATAGGGCATTGACCATCCATCACTTTCATTCACGAACCACGTCGATCATGTCATCCTTTCTTCCATCGGAAAGTGATCTACTAGTCCATATCTAGCTTTTCTTCATGTCGCTACCTTTTCCATATCACGTTTCCTTCAAGATCTTCCATCCCACCAGATGAGTACAAGTTGTAGGTGACATCCACAACTCTCTTTCGATATCCCTATATTAGCTCATTCAGATATTGTTCAAAAATAAAAAATAAAAAAATGAACATCAAATCAAAATTACCTTTCATGATGGTCCATCATGGCATCTGCTTGTTGCAACATCAACATCCTACATACATATTGACACATCTCCAAGATATTCAATGTCAATGGTCCTTCTTTACAAACCTTATCAGGATCTTCACGCCTTCTCTATGGAGATGTCATGGCCAATTCTTCTAGTTATAGGATGTTGATTTTCTTCTCTATGTGACCATAGTTGCATATTTTATGATCTCTTTATTTCTTCACACATTGCTCCCCAAGAACTTCCATCCATAGTTCTTTCATCTTTGTCAACCACCTTATATTCCATACGAGGACATATTATGTTGATTTCATCTAGTCAATATGTGAACCATGCCTTCATGCATCTTTTCAAAGGAGGATATCCCTTTTCTTTGATCATGCTCATGAGATAGAGCATTTACCCATGCAATTATATGATGACATGACTCAATTAAATACATGCATGCATACCTCCTTCCTTCTTGTGGTCGTCTAGGCATCCTTCAGCAACTTCCTTTTCTTGTTTGAGAGTGCTTCAACCATCTCAACATGCCGCATTCCTTTGTCACCATACCATCATCCTTCAATGAATCCAATACAAGGTGGAATTGTCGGTGACACACTTGCTTCCTTCAAGAGAGGTGAACCTTCCAATGAAGATTCTAACAGAGGATCTAGATTATCCTCATCCTGCAGAAGCTCCTTTCTCAAGATGATGATGTATGATGAATTCCTTCTATCATGTTAGATGACTTTCTTTTAACCATATGCACTACACATGTTACCAAAAGCTACTTCCTTTATATGATGACTACAACATCCATATAGATTTCTACTTCGACTATTCTTTCAAGCTTTTCTAATGAGCCCTTGCTTCAATAGTATGCTACTATGATGCCATCTCCTAAAATGATGCACCATATCATGCTTCTAATGTTTCCCACCATGATCGCTATACTTTACAAAAACTAAAAAGAACTCGATGGAGGAGATTATCTCAATCATAGTAGAGATCTTTTACTTCATCTTTCTTTGGCTTCTTCCTTTCAGCTTCTTCCACTTCTTCAGTGATATGGGCCTCTTCCCTTCCTCTTTTGTTGTTGTCCTTGAGTTTAAGACAATCTCTCTTGTAGTGTCCATATTCATGACAACCATAGCATTAGATATTTGACATTTCTTATTGTTCTTTTTCTGAGGACTGAACATTCCAACTTTCCTTTTCTCTTAGCCATGCATTGTTTTAAGATCTGGCCGGCTCAAAACCGACCCCATCGAGTTGGTCCGAGCCAGAAAGAACAAACCAATTAACAAAACAAGAAGAAAATAAAAATTCAACCCGGCAGAAAATTCGGTTCAATCGGCCGAGTCAGTCATGACTGACTCGACCAACTCGGCCAGATCCGTAACTACTCGGCCGGGTAGCTGACAGTGGCTAGTGAACCATAAAAACACGCCTTTTTTATTTTTCTAAGTGTGGGGGACTCCAAAGGGGTTTATGAATTAGTTTGCTGGTCTTTGGGGTCCATTCCCCTCTCCCAAACCCTAGTATTTGATCATATTGCCCTACTAAGGCTATGCTATTCATGGTAATGTTAAATTCTTAAAATAAAAGTGACATTCTCCTTAATCTTCATTTTCATCCTTTTACTTCAATTTTTAACATTACCATGAAATGACTCAGGATGTTTGAGAGTGGTTCTGGCCTCATTGGATTTCATATGGAGAAAGTAGAATTTTAGATTTCATTCAAAATCCAGCAGACTTATCGGTTTTTTAGGATTTCAGGATTGGGGCATTGCAATGTTTCCATTGAATTTTGTCATGTATTAGGGTATGGAACTCGTATTTAATCAAGAGCACCAATCCCTCTATGTACCTTGATGTTAGTGACATTGGTTGTCGAACTCCTCCGGGATTCGCTCCCAAACAGGGAGCTTCCGAAAATGTCGCTCCTGCTCCCGTTTTCGCTCCCTCTTCCTGCTTTCGCTCCAACTCCCAAGTAACACTGAGCCAGATGATGTTGGCAACTCTAGCAGTGGCTAGTAGTACTGGTCACAGACTTTTGTTGTAGAGGCCATTTCTAGCCTCCTTGGTTATGTGTTTTTGTTTTGATCTTTATATCATCATCGTTTAAGTATTGGACAGTGCACTGGGTGCCATTTTAACATAATGGATATATTCATGAGCCTACTTTGATCATATGTTGTCTTCTATCTATATTCTAACGCTATGTGTTTGGAAACATGAATGAAAATCTTTAAAATTATGTGTTTTTATAAAAAATAAATATTTAATGTATTTTTTACAATGACCGAGTCATTGAAATCGAGCCGCCCAAGTCAATATCGAGTCGGAGTCGGAGTCGACCCTCGGCCAAGTCGGAGTTTTAAAACATTGTAGCCATGGCAACAAATGTTTGTTCTTGCTCGTTTGATCCTACATCACTTTTCACCTTTAGCCTGGTTTCTTTAATTTTACATAATGACCAAAGTTCGTTGAATGGGGTAGCTTATTTCTTTCCATAGATGCTTGACATAAAGTTGTCCCATTCCTCTAGTAGTGCATTGAGCACTATGTTGGTCATTTCTTTGTCGGACATTATTTCTCCCAACTCTTGTAGTTGGTCTCTTATCTCTGACACCCTCATAAAATATGAGGTTATTCCATCTTCTTTTGATATTTTTATCTTGTATAGTTCTTGTCTTTATGATATTACTTCTCCAACATTACTTATGAAAAATAATTCTCTTAGTTTATCATATATTTCTTTTGATGTCTGCAACTTTGATATGTAGGGTATGAGGGAATCTTTGATGGATTCTATCGGAATCCTTTGAGCATCCCCTTTCATGTACCTTGCAAGAGCTTGAGCTTCTTCTTTTGGAGGTTTAGTGATTGCACCCTTGACATGATCAACAACTTCATTTTCTATGAGGATCAAATCAGTCCTCTTCTTCCATGCAAGAAAGTTTGATGACTCAACCAAATTATTACTTTCCTTGCAAAAAGTCATTTTAATAGCAGATTCAATCATAGATGTAAAGCCACTTACTTGTCAAGTGAAGATGCTTCTTGATGACAATATCTTCAACTTGATGCCTTCTTGATTTTGATGATGATGTTGATAATAGAAGATGTCTTCCTTCAATAGTGATCCTTCAAAGAGAGGGAGATCACCTTGGTTTTTTGATGATGATGACAATGCCTTCTCCTTGGTTTTCTTTTGATGTAGAGGCTTCAAGATGCTCCAATTTGTAGTTCTTCTTACCTTGAGTAGAGGTAGGGGCTTTGACATCTCCTTCTACAAGGTGATGATTATGCGAGGTTCCCAAGAATGCTTTGTGTAGACACCTTCTTTGAACGAAGTAGGGTTTAGGGTTCTTCTTTAGTAACTCCCTTCTAGATGATGATGAAATCCTTGTCTTTGTGATGTCTTTGATTCTTCTTGATGATGTTGATACTCTTGATGATCTTCTAGTGCTTCGGCCCTTGAGTGTCCTTTAAGTTGTCTTTCCTTGTCTTGTCACCTTAACTCTGATACCATGTTGAGAAATCTAGGGGCAACAAGTGTAGGTGATTTCTCTTACTTTAATAACTGCTTGTCATATATTTTTACTTAATTTGATAAGCTTCTTTTTTCACTAGATTATTATTAATGTTTTTCTATCATCAAACAGCTACCAAACAATAAAATCAATGAGACAATAGAACACAAGATATAGGTGATCAACTAGGGTCAAAATCTCTCCAACTTGAGAGGAAAACCCACCAAAATTCTCTCTTTCTTATAGACCTTCAATTGACAAATTTCTAGACCTTTGACCCTTGACCAAGACCAAGTCACATCTTACTTCCAACAACTTCTGCCAAGGTTGCGGGGGAGCGGCTCCCCCCCCCCTCGAACCCGCTCCCTTTGAAGCGGCTCGGGACGAATTTCAAGAGCGAATCCGAGAGGGAAATTTTTGCTACCTAGCCTTTTTTGCAATTTTTTTTGTAGTAACATTCCAAATGCAATTTTTTTCAAAGAAATAAATAATTTTTTAGTGGGGCTGCCTAATTATCAAGCCTATGGCCCTAGTATTGATACGCGATTCATAGTAATGTTAAATTCTTAAAGTAAAAGTGACATTCTCCTTAACCTTCATTTTCTTCCTTTTACTTAAATTTTTAACATTACCATGAAATGACTCAAGGATGTTTGAGAGTGGTTCTGACCTCATTGGATTTCATATGGAGAAAATAGAATTTTAAATCTCATTCAAAATCCAGCAAACTTATCAGTTTTTCATGATTTCAAGATTGGGGGGATTGCAATGTTTCCATTGGATTTTGTCATGTATTAGGGCATGGAACTCATATTTAATGAAGAGCACCAATCCCTCTATGTACTTTGATGTTAGTGACATTGGTTGTCGAACTCCTCTATCATGACCCTACTAAAAATGTAACAATCACTAGAACAAAATCATGACTTGACATGCTATGTTTTTTCTCTCTTATGTTAATGAGGGTCATATTAATGACAAAGATCTTGATTTTCCAACAAGACTCAAAAATTAGACATTTCTTGCAGCCGCCAGGGACCCAAGCATTAGCAATAGATAATAGATTTACTTGTCTTTTCTAGTTTCTAGTAGTTTTTATGATTGTTGACTCTTTCATATTTATTATGATATTTTTTGTAAACAATATATGACAATTTAAGTTTGAAGTTTGAAGTTGGATATTATAACTCATTGGTAATGAATTATGAATATGATGCTTCGTGAAAGTTGAAAGTTGTTTCATTTCATTTCATTTTATAACATTTCATTCCATGTTAGATATTATTTGTTGTAATGGTTACACTTAGATTACAAGTACAACTTTGGTGATCAATAATGATAAATGTTATATTGTGAATTTTGAAAGCTTGAAACTTTAAGATTGATGAATCATGATTCATGAGACTCAATATGTTGTATGTTACTAACATGTGGACGTGGTTGATGAAGATTATAACTTCCAGATGATTGTTGTTATATTGTTCAATTTATGTTTTTTATATCTAATTCATCATTCTACATGTTTTTATTGACATATATGCATCAAAATATAAATATATATATATATGTATATAATAAAAAAGCTCCAGGATTCGCTCCCAAACCGGGAGCTTCTAAAAATGTCGCTCCCACTCCCAAATAACCTTGACTTCTACAATTTTGACTTTCAGCGGCTTCGTCTACATCTTCGACCTACCTAGCAACTTCTTCTACAACTTTGACCTGTCCAGCAACTTCTTCTGCAACCTCTGTGAAAACTTCAAAACTGAAATCCTATTGCCGCAACTGTAATTTATTTTCTAATTGTTAATTTTCGGTTAACATGTTCTTTGCTTAGGACAGTTACTTCAAAGATCCATATAGCCCATTTTACAGTCCATTATATTTCCATTAGCAATAAATAATTTTTATAGTAACTGAACAAAGAACGTAAACAAAAAATGTGAAAGGCGCCCAAGACAAGAGAACACAACAATATGGCTCAAGCCACGGAAAAACCCCAAAATGGGGAAAACCCTTGATCAATTCTTCTTATTATTAATGTCAAATATTCAGCAAAGAGAGAGAGTACAATAATACTAGGTCAAGATTGACTTGCCAATTAGGAGATGCATTATCACTGCCCCCAATCATAGATGTACTTCTGAAGCTGACAAGATATACCTTCTTAGGTTGGCGACATGGGTAGAAGAAGCTTGGACTGCTTATGGCTCCTTCCAATCTATCTAGGAGCTGCCATAATCTAACCAATTCGGTCAACCATCCAACTAGCATTCAAGGCTACATAAATACATCAGATCTAAGGTTGTAGAATATTGTTGTTGCTAACTACTTCTGGTTAGAGCATGTGGCACACTGCTTCTGCCCTTATGTATTCACCCAAACAGTGTTCTACAGCAGCGGCTCTCCTCCAAGACAACCAGTCCTCTATCAGCTACAAGGCAAGGCTTAGTCCAGCCCCCAAACACACCTTGACGCTAATATGCCTTCACCAAAACAAGTCTGCGATTTACCTAGGCAGATATTTACCCTCCTCATGGACCACTATTCAGCAACATAATGTCTGCGGTGTGCCTAACAGGGACTTCTGAAGGTACAGCCTACCTAAGGGAGAGTTTTCATATCATAAGAAATATATCTAACCAACCTAACTCTGCCCTTATGCCTCGGCCAACCCTAGGGATAACTCGAACCTGTAATGGAAGATAAACATGCTCAAAACAATTCATACATAAGCCCAAACTTGCCTCTAAGAAGCTCGGCCTTCTGCCTAGGAGACTCAACCCATCAAACAACTCTACACAAACATCAACCAATCCCTTCTTCCTTCGCTAGAGACACCTTCCTTCTGGGGTCATTTCAGAGAAGCAAATGTGTGATTGATGTGTCCAAATGAGGATGGACACCTATATAACAATTTTTCCTTATGATGGTGAAGCCAACTTTGACAGTTGGAGGCAAATTTGAGTTTCAAATTTTCAATTTTCTCGCCTTAATAAAGTTATGACTTGTAGAATTTCTTTTAAATAAATAATGTTTTTTCCTTATCCAAATTCGGTGTCGATTTTGGTCCTCTCGAAAAGAGGAATTCAATGCCACAATTATCTTCCTCAAAGGAGTTGTCCAAAGTGGGATTTGTCCCTAGTTGCCAATTTTAACACTTCCTCTCAACTAGGGAGAATTCCACCTATCAAACCAACAACTATGACATTGATCATCATGCCATCATGAACCATCTATGTATCTCGATTTTGCTCTGCTCTGCTGAACACTAAAATAATAATGAAGAAGAATTGATCGAGAGTGAGTAACAAGACCTCACCACTTTCCACTGACAAAAGTCAGGCCAAACGTAAAACCTCAATTAGACTTTATCACAGATTACGCTGAAGAACACCAAGCATCCTAGTCATAGGGAGTACAGCAATACCCGATGCATCCATTGGTAGTGCTATGGTCCCTAACCACTTTTCCCAACTCATTGGCCAAATATGAGGTACTTCCCATGTGTCTCGGACTACATGAGTAAGATGATACTGAATCAATAGCAAGGAAGGAATGTATCACATCCTGCTCACAACCACATGTAGGGAAAGGACGAACCACATCCTACAATCACATGTAGGGAAAGGACGAACCACATCTTACAATCACATATCATAACGCATGCAAAACACCGAGAGTAGGGAAAAGATGAACCATGTCCTACACGCATGTAAACCAACAATAGTGGGAAGGATCCTACATGTGGGGAAAGGATGAACCACATGCCACCGACATGTCAACCACAGATTACAGGGAATAAACATTCTATATGTGGGGAAAGGATGAACCATGTCCAATTGACATGTCAATAGATGCCCTTATGCATTTCTCACTGGGGTATCCTCAGGAGAAGGTGAACCACTCATCCTACTCATATGCCATAGGAAAAGGTGAACCACTCATCCCTATGCATATGTCATCAATAGTAGGGGAAGGTGAACCACTCACCCTACACACATGTCAACCATCACAAGGGGAGGTGAACCACTCACCTTATGGTCACTCATAGCTCAAGAAGTACCCCAAGCCCCCAGGAGCTCCCAAGATCAATGTTCAACCAAGACCATCCTAGTAAGGTCCATCCATGACTCCTAGTCTCTTTCTGAAGAAAGATAATCTTGATATTACCACTCACTCCTACTCATATGCCATAGGAAAAGGTGAACCACTCATCCCTATGCATATGTCATCAATAGTAGGGGAAGGTGAACCACTCACCCTACACACATGTCAACCATCACAAGGGGAGGTGAACCACTCACCTTATGGTCACTCATAGCTCAAGAAGTACCCCAAGCCCCCAGGAGCTCCCAAGATCAATGTTCAACCAAGACCATCCTAGTAAGGTCCATCCATGACTCCTAGTCTCTTTCTGAAGAAAGATAATCTTGATATTATATGCATATGTCATCAATAGTAGGGGAAGGTGAACCACTCACCCTACACACATGTCAACCATCACAAGGGGAGGTGAACCACTCACCTTATGGTCACTCATAGCTCAAGAAGTACCCCAAGCCCCCAGGAGCTCCCAAGATCAATGTTCAACCAAGACCATCTTAGTAAGGTCCATCCATGACTCCTAGTCTCTTTCTGAAGAAAGATAATCTTGATATTACCAAGAGGCTATGAAAGGATGATAGTTTGCGCATCCAACCAACAATGATGGAACTTGGAAGCTTTCCAATGTACCGTATCAAAATAAAGCAATACCCAATACTTGGAGTTGTCGTGGAACATGGATTCTCTGAAAAATAAATCCCACTCAAGAATATCACAGTTATACAATGGTGGATTTCAGCATGTGCACAAAAGGCTCATTGAAGAGCTTCTTCAACCAACTGGCTTCATAATAAGTCATACTTGCTGCTATATACATTCAACCTCAATAGTGCTTCCAGAGCAACCGAATCAAGAGATATAGCACTAGATGTGCTCTTTCAATTCTTTATACTGCCAGCTCAGACAACAATAGGCTCGTCCATAGATAGATTCAGTCTTTATAGCGAGGCATATGATAGGTGTTTGTCAAGAACACCAAGGATCCATAAGATATATATATCCAGACCAGCAACTTCTCTTTCCCATCAGACTTTTAAGTACAGGGAATTGTGCATCAAGGCTAGGTCTTCCATCTTGAAAGTCAACGTCCTCTTACTTTGATAAATGAGAGCGCCGACATCTCCAATAACTGCATATTTACAATATTTTGTCCATAGTACCTTCTGAACGTAGGGAGAGTGATCTTTCCAAAACATAGACATCGACCAATCTGCAACCTACTACTTTTCTTGTTATTATTCCTTTGGACATTGAGGTAAGGTCATCCAACTGTTTTGACAAGGATTTTGTAGCTCCCTCTGAAGCCTTGCCTCAGTTGGTCATTTAGCCTTCATCAACCCGTTTGTTATCTTATCACCAAATTTCCAATGCACTTGGTAGTCTCTTTCACATGATCTACCTGACAAACCTTAACAGCAGTATATTAGATGCCTGCTGCAAGGGAGGATGCCATACACTGTTTCTACTTGAAATTTCTTAAGTAGTTTAACTGACAATAGGCCAGACCTTTTGCTGTCACACTCCCTTGATTATGACTCTGATCTTCTGCAGTAGGTGATGATACTTGATTACAACTCTTGATAACTGTATATCAAAACAATGGACAACTACCAAATCTCCAAAAATAAAATAAAAAATAGAATTCCTTGTATGCTGGTAATTTTCTTGCTGCATGATACACCTTGGATCAGGTCGGCTCCAAAAGAGCTCATTACATATATGAATATGTATAGTACTATCATTGTTTGATGCTTGGGACAGATACACCAAACCCACACCTCAATATTCATGAATTTTCTTCTTGAAGACTGATTATGAATTGATCACATCCAGGTCTGTAATAATTCACAGAGGTTCCATAACTTTATTGGATATAGAGAAATGAGATGCATATGTCATAAAACGTAACCACTTCAGAACAAGTTCGTACTCTGCCAACCAAATTGACATCCGCTTGTGATGAGATGCCCTAGAGGGTGAAGAGTCACAAGTACCTTTGCTATTCACAAGTCTTTTGATGTTGGAACTGGAGCTCTGGATAAGGGTCGAGAGTCTGTAAATGAAGAGCTTGTACCTGTAAATCTTCGATCTTCCACAGACAAGGCTTCATTGAACCTCTACTCTCCTTGCAAAGATGATTAATAGATGAACCCCCCAAAAATAAACCCTTTCTCTTCCTATGATTCCTATGCACGAGGTTATAGAGACATGTTGAGATCACTGAGATTTCTTAGGCCGTAGATATAACATGTTTCTTCTCAAACCTGAAAGAGGATCAATACTGTTGCAAAATGTACTTGGTGCCTCAGGATTATTGTAGGAAGAAATTCTTGGTAAGATGATAAGATCAAGAGATGTCGGAAGACTGATGCTATAGAAGGTCATCAAGACTGATTTCCCAATCGGGCCAATGACATTAAATCTGACAGATGGCTTACAAGAATTTGATTTTGACGTGGCCACTGAATTCATTAATCAGAACCATGTGATATTAACTTCAATGAGTGATCAAACCCTTACGCATAGTATACTGGAGTTGAACCTCTGTGCAACGATTGAGACTGTCTGTCCTTGACAGAGATTGCAAACACCGTCATACTTAGGGTGACAGATGACATCTGAATCAACCTCAAAAATGGATTGCATCAGGACCTCAACTTCACTTCTCCAGAACTGGACCAGACTTACCTTAAATTCTTAGAGCCGAAAATACTCCACAAGACAGCTTTCTGAGCAAGACTTTATTGTGCAAGCCTGCGATAAAGCCATACATGACTATAATACTTCTGATCCTTCATCAATAAATAGCAAGTTATGCTGAATTAAAACTGACATGATGCCAAAAGGGGTCATCCAATCATTGAAGTCATTCGAGTTATAATATAATGCCAGGGCAGACAAGACCAATCATTATACTATATAGCTTGTTGTAACAATGAACACTGATAACATTGAGATGTGAATCATATCAATATAAAAGATATGGATAGATATACCAAATCAAATTCCTTGCGAACTAAAAGGCTTGTAGCTGTGAACATGCAAGATTGTCATAGGGGAGGGAATAGCTCAAACACAGGGATGCAGAGAGATATCTATAGTGCAAGCCATAGTCCAAAAGAGAGTGCAAGATCCTGAGGTAAACGACCCATAGATCTGAAACAGATGCGAGCTATTGTTCTTAAAGATTGGTCACTGGTATGAATTTGAATCACTATTCATATCAGCACTGCTTTCTTTGATAAGATGCCCAGCCTTGAATGACATTTTGACATGCTCCTCAGACTTCTGGCACAGAGATCATGGGAACTATTCCTTTACATATTGGACTGTAATTGAGTCTCTGATTAGGGCTATCAAAATTTAAGGGTTTCTCACTCTGCTTCCATTCTTTCTGATTTGAAGATTTCGAGACCCTCTTCTTTTATAGTCACAGCAAATGTACATTCCACAGTCTGTAGAGTCTTGTCAACAAAGTTCTTCTAGTGATTGCTTTCTTTCTTTCACTCTTGCTTGGGCTTGTCCTCTCCTAGCTCTGATCCCATGTTAATTTTAGGTTATTATGTTTTTTGCTTAGGACAGTTACTTCAAAGATCCATATAGCCCATTATATTTCCATTAGCAATAAATAATTTTGACAGTAGCTGAAGAAAGAACATAAACGAAAAATGTCAAAGACAGGTCAGGACAAGAGAACACAAGAATATGGCTCAAGCCAGGGACAAACCCCAAGATGGGGAAAACCCTTGATCAATTCTTCTTATTATTAATGTCAAATGTTCAACAGAGAGAGAGTACAATAATACTAGGTCAAGATTGACTTGCCAATTAAGAGATGCATTATCATTGCCCTCAATCATAGGTGTACTTCTGAAGCTGACAAGATATACCTTCTTAGGTTGGTGACATCTGTAGGGGAAGCTTGGACTGGTTAGGGCTACTTCCAGTCTATCTAGGAGCTACCATAATCTGACCAATTAGGTCAATCATCCAACTAGCATTCAAGGCTACATAAATACATCAGATTTTAGGTTGTAGAATATTGTTGTAGCTAACTGCTCCTGGTTAGAGCATGTGGACAACTGCTTCTGCCCTTACATATTAACCCAAATAGCCTTCTACAGCTACAGCTCTCCTCCAAGACAGTCTGTCCTCTATCAGCTACAAGACAGGGCTTAGTCCAGCCCCAAAACACACCTTGACGCCAATCTGCCTTCACCAAAATAGGTCTGTGGTTTACCTGGGCAGGTATTTACCCTCATGGACCACTGTTCAGCAACATAATGTCTGTGCCCTGCCTGAGAGGAAATTCTGAAGGTACAACCTACCTAAGAGAGGGTTTTTCACATCATAAGAAATATATCTAAGCAACTCAGCTCTGCGCTTATGCCTTGGTCAACCCCAGGGATAACTCAGACCTGTAATAGAAGATAAACATGCTCAGAACAGTTCATACATAAGCCCAGACTTGCCTCTAAGAAGCTTGGCCTTCTACCTAGGAGACTCAGCCCATCAAAAAACCCTGAACAAACATCAACCAACCCTTCTTCCTTCGCTGGAGACACCTTCCTTCTGTGGCCATTTCAGAGAGAAGCAAATGTGTGAGTGATATGTCCAAATGAGGATGAAGGACACCTATATATATAACAATGTCCTTATGGAGGTGAAGCCAACTTTGACAGTTTGAGGCAAATTTGAATTTCAAATTTTCAATTTTCCCGCCTTAATAAAGTTATGACTTGTAGTATTTCTTTGAAATAAATAAATATTTTTCGTTTTCCAAATTCGGTGTTCTTTAGGTCGATTTTGGTGCTCTCGAAAAGAGGAATTCAATGTCACAATTATCTTCCTCAAAGGAGTTGTCCAAAGATGGATTTGTCCCTAGTTGCCAATTTTAACAACAATTTATCTGCTACAGCAAATATCAAATAAATCACTACAACCTTCACAAATAAACTGCAGAAATAAAAATAGCGTTGAAACTAAGAAAATATTAGCACACACACATAAAATGACATCATTATTTTTGGACAGTTGTCCCCGAAAAAACCCAATGTGGGAAAACCAATGCAGCATTTGAGGGTTTTTATTATTAAGCAACAGTAAAATATGAGTACAATCTATGGATGCCCAACTTGCAATCCAAACAGCAAGAAAAGCTAGGCAAAATTATCTGAGGGAATTACCCTTCTTCCACGAGCAACCCCAAAACAAATTTCCTTCGGAAGCTTGTCCTCCTGGAACCCCACACTAGCCTCTGTGCAGTGCTTAAGCTAGCCCTATGATGTCTAGCCCAGAACTGCCTCTAATGAAATCATTATGCCTATCTGTGTTGAGGAAATCGCTTCTCCAACACTCTAGACCCTTTGCCCAGCCGCTAGAACTGAAGACGAAATTTCCTCCAATCAAATCAAGTTACTTGTATGAAGCAATTGCGCAGTCCTCTATGCTGCCTCACTAGAAATAACTCGGCCGCTTGCTATTGCCTCTCCAGAATTGGAAAAATTCCTCCAAATCACCGTCCCTGCCCCTCACTGACTCTGCTTCGATCTTTGGCTCTCCGACAACTACTACTACTCTCTAGAAATCGATCTGCCAAAGAAAATGAACTGTCTGTGTATCTTCTCCAAGTGCCCATCAACTTCTTCTTACAATTCTCTATTGGGACTCCAACAGCCAAGATTAAATCTTAATCAAGGGCTATGATCATCCTAAAATCGATATGTGTGAGTTTCTAGACTATTCTCACCTTGACTTAATTAATTCTAATTAAGTACATAATCTAATTAAGTCATCTCTAGGTGGAATTTCCATAAACGATTTTTGGGGTTTGGAGATCTCATGCATTCTAGCCTCTCCACCAACTTTCGTGGCTAGAACACATGTGATGCTACAGAAACTGTGGAATTTCCATAAAAGATTTTTGGGGTTTGGAGATCTCATGCATCCTAGCCTCTCCACCAAATTTCATGGCTAGAACACATGTGATGCTATAGAAACTTGTTAAACAGACATGGTGAGGGAAAACAATAGGAAAGATAAATCATTCAGTACAATTTTTATTCACAAAAGATGTACATTTATAGTACAATATGGTGACCGTTGGGATTCACATCCCAAGGTTCCTTGGACTACTTGTCCATTCGGCTTCCACGCTAACCCTTTAGGATTAGGTGTCCAACATTCCCCCCCTTAATCCGAAGGGTTATGTATGAGTCCAAGAAAGAGCTGTAATACAAAATGTGCAATAATGCATGGCAGCACTAGGCTGAATGTGCTCTATGAAATGTTTGTAAAAAAGGGCGGTGGTTTAAGGATAGCCACCAACACT